>CM040428.1:17142188-17237496 GCA_022702705.1 Papilionanthe hookeriana x Papilionanthe teres | reverse complement strand
AACACCGACAATGAAATAACGAACGAGTTCGACACAACCCGATCGGTCAATCCAGTGCGAGTAGTCACGCCAAATGTTGAGTGATAGTTTTAAATTCTCAGCATGCTAAGTAAATATTTACCACAAATATATGGTGACATATGTTTATGATAAACACATTAAGCATACAAGTGCTAATGCATGTGGTGACGCATTAACATGACATGCACCGATGATGCTAAGTCTGAGCATCTTGGGTGCAGAAATCCCTGGGTAGACGACTAAATATCTCCTGAGAGACCACCAGACAATCAATTAAATGACATTCACATGCAATATGTGATGCACTATACAAGTGACCTGATTGCGATGGGTGCAGAACTCCCAGAGGAGATTACACCTTGCTCGAACATAGTCAAGTATGCATATGCTAAAAACAAACATACAGTGTGAAACAAGATAAGAAGACACACAGTGTAGGATGCATATAGGTTATTTTTGATCCTTATCTAAGAGATCAAAAGTGATCCTCACATAAAATATCAACCAAGAAGTAACGAGTACCAGATGCGAACATGACAAACATGAAAGCAGACATTGCAAAAGTAAGGCAAAAAATAAAATAAAATAAAATAACCAATACCAAGATCATTAGCATGATCATCAAAAATAAATTGTTTTCGTGCATGAATTACTGAAAATCAAGCTAAATAAATTTCTAATGTGTGGTGAGTGACATACCAAAACTTACCACAAAATAATTTGGCCTCACAACACAAGTATACATGTTAAGTAATAATGCACAAATATATGGTAACATATGCTTATGCTAAACACATTGAGAATAAAAGTGCTAATGCATGTGGTGACACATTCACATGACATGCACCAATGTTGCTAAGTCTAAGCGTCTCAGGTAAAGGAATCCCTGGGCCGGGGACTAAACCTCGGCTGAGAGACCACCAGACAATCAATCAAATGACATTCACATGCAATATGTGATGCACCAAACAAGTGACCTGATGCAATGGGTGCAAAACTCCCACGGGAGATTACACCTTGCTCGAACATAGTCAAGTATGCATATACTAAAAACAAAAATACAGTGTGCATCAAGATAAGGAGACACAGAATGTAGCATGCATATAGGTTAGTTAGGATCCTTATCTAAGTGACCAAAAGTGATCCTCACATAAAATATCAACCAAGAAGTAACAAGTACCAGATGCCAACATGAAAAACATGAAAGTAGACATTGCAAAAGTAAGGCAAAAAAAAAAAAAACCAATACCAAGATCATTAGCATGAATCATCAAAAATAAATTGTTTTCGTGCATGAAGTATTGAACATCAAGCTAAATTAATTTCTAATGTGTTGTAAGTGACGTGCCAAAACTTACCACAAAATAATTTGGCCGCACAACACAAGTATACATGTTAAGTAATAATATAATTATAGAGTACATCGTATCGATCCCACAGGGAAGCTTGTTAAGAATTCATTTTGAAAAGGAAAAAGCTCTAGTTTACAAACTATTTTAACCAAGTTCGAAAAATTCAGAGTGCATAAAAAGAAAATCCCATTTCTAGTACATTCGAAGAAAGAAAAACACAAGAAAATATGGATCAAATTATATTTATGTTTTTTTAATAGTAATGAGGATCGTTCCTCTGTGATTTAGGTGTGGCACTTGGCTTGATTTTAATACAAATTTCTCTTTTGTGGAAGTTATCAACCAGGGATATTGAGATCTTTTTAAGTATATACCGAAGTCTCAAGAAGATCTAGAATTCCACAAAGATAGCTTCCACTTATCTTTATGGTATCCCCAATAAATTTTGATCCCATATAATTGATTGTAAGATCTAGAATACAATATTCTAAATTTATTCAAATCTCATTGTTAATCCATCATTCTACTACACTTCTACCGAAATCATAGATTACGATGGATTTTAACATCCAAATTGGACAAGTTAGGAGCAAACAAATGCTAGAAGTTTAACCAACAAAGCTTAACAATTCATAACACAAAAAATGATACAAGAAATCCAAAATAAAAATCAAACCAAGAAAACATCCCAAAAATAAAAAAAGGCACGAAAAAACCCTTTAACAACTCATGGCTTAAGATAAAAATAAAGAATATTTCATGGAATTAAAATATGCAAGAAATATTTTTATTGCAATAAAAATTACTTACAGCCCTTTGAACTCCTCTCTAAAAAGAATAACTTCCAATTTCTCTCATAACAATCTCAGAAAATATATATAAAAAAAAATATGGAGAAAAAGAAGAAATTCCCCTCTAAACCCAAGCCTCCTCTGTAATCCCCTTTCTCAAAACCTCTTTAAATCTTCTAATTACAATGATTTTTTAGAATGAATTCAAATATTCTCTCAAATTAATCAGAATCCCACATTAAAAATTTTCCAAATTAGCAAATAAGCCCTGACTTGACCATACCCATCCTGTGGCGTAATTACACAGTTCGCTCAGGCTGCGTGACATGGTCTCGCTAACTTTTGGTGTGGTTACACCAGGTGCTCCAAAGAACGCTCCTCCTTCTGACATTTGGTTGTGACCACGCAAGATTGTTGCATGACTACACAATTCAAGTGATGTGGCTACGCCTGATTCACGCGTGGTTAGGTCATACTGACTTTGTCAGAGTCTCTTGTTTTCACTCTAACTTTCGTGCTAGTCTTATTGCAACCTACAAAATGCAATTCTAACTTTCCAAAAGCATAAAATAATGAATTTGAAGCGGCTGGAATAAAAGCATGAAAGGCATGATAACTTGATGAATATCAAAAAGCTTGAAATCAATCACAGGAAAAAACTTTTTCATGCAACATGGTTCTAAAAATGCGAGCATCAAGCTCCAAAATATATTTCATACATTCAACAAATAAGCATGACAATATTACATGGAGTGGTTTTTTGCAAGCTTTAAATATTTAATTACAAGCAAGAATACTAGTTTGTATTTTTTATGCAATAGGAAATTGCGCTATCAACAAAACAAATGTGTGTGCTTGCACATACCAGATACATAAAATCATAAGCATGCTATAACATATATTGTTTTTCATGCACCATGAATTAGAGTATGACATCATGAAATGCATCAATTTTATATGATTTTATCCACTATTTTTTGTACATTATACATTTTATTCCTATTTTTTTGTAGTAGATATACACTTGAGAAAAATTCTTATTCATGTTGTGTAGGATACATGAGCTGAATACGAACAAGTTAAAATGAGAAAAAAAGTGAAAAAGTGGCCCGAAGTAGTGTGATCATACCTATTGGCAATGTGACCATGCCCCCTGTGGAACACAGTTGGGGTGACCATGCCAGAATTGGCATGATAATGCCATCTGGAACACTAGGGTAGCCTGTACGCGCAACAATCAAACTTGACCACGTCAGCCAATACAGTTTAGCGGCGTGACCATGCCACGAGTGGGCACGACCACAATAAAAATTGGAATGACCACGCTGACTTTTTGTTTGAATTTTCGATGTCACATGAGTGAGAAGTTTGTTTGAGGATACAAGACTACACTTAGGCTCCCATCATCCAAGAAATCCTATCGGACTTCCTAGTATGTGTCATGAGGCACAAAATCAGGCTAGTATTGATATTTCCCTACTCAAAAAATATTCACAATGGCATGGAGTTTGTTCTGACTCAGGACTTGTTTAACACCTTTGTTGATGTTTAGGGACCTCACCCCATAAATCCAGACATGTAGATTGCCAACGAAAGTCATAAAACCCACTCTCGGGCACTACCGGCTAAGAATTAGCGTTTCGGAACACTTAGCATCGTCCAAGGGAGTATGATATTTTGAGGCCTTATTCTGGTGCTACTGTTTGTCTGTGGGCAATATATGATGGGTAAACATCATTTTATATTCATTTAAGACCTCTTGGGGCCAAGGGAACTCGTCTAGAACTTATGTTATGCATCAGGGCTAATTTTTGAATTGGCGTGCCCATGCCTAATTATGGTGTGGTCATGCCAAAATGACCTCAATCCGTGCTTAAGAAAGAGAGCACAACAGAATTACACTTCCAAAGTGGCATAGCCATGCCAAGGCACTAGCATGACCACTCTAGTTTTGGCGTGGTCACGCAGTACCTTCAAGCAAAATCGGGCTTGAAGCCATTTAGCCTATCATGGCAATGCCTGTGTCGGCCATGGTCACGCCAAACCAACATCCCAACTAGCCTAAATTTTTGAACATTTATTCCCTCTTTCTTGGTAGCTTCCCCATGTCCATGATCAATTTGGGAGGTCAAGTAAGAGTGTTACATGTGGCATCCACCTCCCAACAACCTAAGGAATGAATTTCAAGTAGAAAATGGAGATTATTTTATGATTTGGAGGGGAAATTCCCTCCAATTTGATTGGTCTCATCAGAACCTAATGAACAAATTCAAAAATAAGTAAAGGGGAGCTCAATTTTCTACTAGAATTCACTTTCTAGAGCTGAAGGGAGAGCTTAGGGAGAAAAAGGAAAAGCTAGCATCATCTTCTTCCACTTCATTTCCTCCACCAAAACTCATAACCTATATATCATATCTAAGAGAGTGATAGTGTGTGTCCTCCATGAGAGCTACATCCAAGAAGAAAATTTCTTCTTGCTTTCGAGAAGGACAAAGATGGGCATCTCCTTTCATAAGTAGAGGTTCATCAACCCATTTGAGAAGGAAGAAGGAAATCTAGCACTCCCTTTCATAAGGAGATCTTCATCCTTTCATAGGAGAAGGAGGAAAGGAAAGCTCCTACAGTAAGAAAAGCTTCATCATATGAGAAGAAATGAGACATCAGCCACCTTAAAGGCGAAGATCCTCGAAAACCTTTGCATTTCTCTTTTTCATAGAGTTCCTAGGCTGAATGTTAGAAACATAATAAATAGGTATTTTGTGCTCGAGGTATGCCTTCTAGTTACAAAGCTCTCATGGAAAAAACCCTAGCAAACCATCAATGTCTTTCCCTTGCAAACCCTTAGCACCATAAACCCATTGGCTGGGATATGAATAATCCTACTACTATTTGGCAGCCTTAACTCTAGATGAATGATTTTAGGCCAAATTGTGAATGCTATGTTTATGAGAGGAGTTTTCACTTATGAAAGTGAGACCACATGGAGTGGCTATGCATATTTCTTTCATTTAGTTGGAAGTAGGCCCTCCAATCCTAGGATCCCATGTGAGTACGATAAGGCAAGTATGGATTTCTATCTTACACTTTTTTAAAAATTTTGTTGTATGTTTCCCTATGATATGTCTTGCATGAAGCATGTTGCACATGTCAATAAGTGTCGACCAACCTTCATTGTTCGGTAGATATGGCACATTTTGGTTTGACCACCAGCCTTAGCATTGTGCCCTTCACATATTGGCTCAATCGACTGCCCCCACAAGGTCAACCTTGCACATTGATTCGATCGGCTACCATTGCATGATCAACCCTCAAATTTTATTTTGATCGGACATCTCGGGATGATCAACACTCTTATATAGATTTGATCGATCACCCCAACACAATCTACCCTCACATTTTGGTTTGACTGGTAGCTCTAACACAGTCAACCTTGCACTTTAGTTTGATCTACCACCTTGACACAATCAAACCTTACCATTTAGTTCGATCAGGCTGTCCCAATGTTTTTGTTTGACAGGCCATCCCAGCACGGTCAACCTTGCAATTGTGGTTCAACCGGCGGTGACACTGTAAAACTAACACTTGTGGTTCGATCGACCATCCCAACACGGTCAACCTTGAATTTTGAATCTATCGACTACCTTAGCAAGGTCAGCCCTTCATCCTTCATGGTGTATGTTTTCTATGTGCATGAGTATTGTCCATATGATACATTGCATATTCTTTTGCTGCATATTATACACATTGTTTGCTTGTACTGTCGCATCTGGAAAACTCATTGTGCACCTCATGAACATGTGTACTTACACATTCATGGCTAGTAGTCATTCATCAATTAGGCAAGGTACTTAGCGTCTCCGCTCATGACAATTTCGTGTCATGTCTATATCATTTCTTTCTGCGCACGCATCAACATTTGCATATATTTGCATGATCATGTGTTGCATACTTGAGTTGCTTTGGAGTGTTTGTTCAAACACTATCTACACCCATATATGATTCCCTTTAATGGGAATTAAAACTTCTCTAGGTTTTTGTCACCTCAGAACAACTAAATCTTTGGTTCACTTCCTCCTCTACACACCCAACTTATCGGGTCACTGTCGCTTCGACACACCTAACACTTCATATCACTACCTCCTCGGCAAACCTATCCTTGGAGTCAATGCCTTTGCAATACACTCACCCCCTCTTTCATGCCTTAACAACACATTCACTTTGATTAGTTCTTGAGTGGATGTGAGTTGCTTGATGTTCTCACTTGAGCCAGTCACCCACCTATTCAGAACATATCTACCTCGGTAAGCCAACTAAACCAACCCTTTGGGTCACTACCCCTCCTTTGATTCAATGCCTTTGTGGTATGCTTAATCCTTTGAGCCAATGCCTCAATTTTATGCTCAATATGATTAGTTTCTCGAGTGGATGTGACTCATTTTGCATTCTTTCTTGAAAATAGTGAACCTATTCCTTTCAGACCACTATATCCTTGGCATATTCATCATTTAAGTCAAAGCCTTCATAGTACACTCAATCCTTTGAACCAATGCTTCCATGACACGTTCACTTTAACTAGTTTCTAGAGAGGAAGTGAGCTCCTTGACAATCTTTCTCAAACTAGTCACCCTATTCTCTTCGAGCACCGCTGTCTTGGGACACCTAACCTTTCTAATCATTTTTTCTTTGGCACACTCAACCTTTCAGTCACTACTTCTTCGACACACCCATCTCTTTCAGGTCATTGCCTCCTCGACATACCTAATCCATTGAGCTAATGCCTTCACGGTATGTTCACACCTCTCAAGTCAATGCTTTTTATGGTATGTTCATCACCACTTCAGTTTATATCTACTTAATTTTTCATTTGCATCTAGGTTTGATAGAAAGCCAGGTTCGATAGGCGAGTGCCTTAGTGTTAGTCACAAGGCATTTACGTGCATTGCTTGTCGGGGAGATCCCGACAAGCAATGTGAGTTAACACATCAAGATCAACACTAGTATGAATGTGTTAAAGATCCAATGGATCAAACTGGAGCCACGTGGCTTGTTATTGGTCTATATTAATGGCCCTATTTAAAACTAAGGAAAAAAAAGAAACATATGTTTTCTACTTATGATATTCACCATATTTTAAAGTTATGCAATAAGTGAATTAGGACATATGTAAGGCCAAACATTTTAAAAATCCATCCTGGGTAACACCCTTTAGATATCTCAGATCTTTAGGACGGAGCCGTTGTGGAGACCCACTCGAAGTTATACATAATAGGAGGCTTTACCCTGTGCACTTAGATGCTAGTAAAGGCACTCTAGGGCTATGTTGCTTGGAAAGTTTTTCGGCACCTTATTACTGATCTGTGTTGGCTTTATTGTCCTAGACGGAGGAATTTTCTACTTGTTCTTTTTGGTGTGCTCACATGATTAATTTGTGCATGCAAAATATCATATTAGGTCATTTTCCTAGCAGGGTACCGTGCCTAAAAATGCATAAACTCAAATGTAACAAGGAGGAGTCCATAGTTGGTCATTTTGGTTATAATGGTAAGATGTGATGATGTTTTAGGCCATAGAGGTTAGAGTCAGAGGATTGACAAGATTTGATAATATTTGTAGGTCGCATATTCTAGAGTTGATAACTACATGATTAATAGTAATTTATGTAAACTGTATAAGTCAAAGTTGGGAGGTGTATGAGCTGTGAGCTATGTAGGTCGCAGTTCATCACTTATGCTATAGTGATAAGTTCTGATGAAGTTCATAAGCCACATAGGCTATAATGGAGTTGATCACATATGGTTCGGTGTGAGCTATGATAACATCCTTATGCAATAGTCGTCCGAGTCGGGAGCTGCACACGATGTGGACCACCTAGTTGTAGTAAATCGCGTAGGCCATAGTGATGTGCAGCAACAACATTCGTACGCTGTAGAGGCTAGAGTTGGGGGCTGCAATAACGTCCTTAGACCACAAAGGCTCAAGTTGGGAGCTACGTGAGCTTTGAGCCACATAGGTCGTAGTTGGTCTCATAGGTCATGGAGGGGAGTTACACTTTACTCGGGTTGCATTGTTATACTATTTTGGGGCATCACTGCACCATCTGTTCAGTGTCATCATTACACCATCTTTGAGAGTATTATTGCATTGTATTTGGGGTGACATCATTACACCTTCTTTGGAGGTGCATTGTTACAATATTTTTGGAGCAAGACATTGCTCCTTCTTTGAGTCTTGCTATTGCATCGTTTTTGGGATGAGTCAATGTAGTTTGGGGATCATTGTGACATATTTGGGGTGCATCATTGCACTATCTTTAGAGTGCATCATTGTTTTATATGCAAGCCGAATTGTTGCACCGTATTTGGGTTATGTATTTACACCTTATTTGGGGTACATCGTTACATTGTCTTCGGGATGCACCTTGTAACACATATGAGGTGCATAGTTACACCATATTCAGAGTGGCACTCTTACACCATATTTAGGTCGTGTTGCTACACAATCTTCGGGGTGCATTGCACATGGTCTTTGGAGTATGTTGCTGCACCGTCTGGTACTTCGTTACTTCATGACATGATTCAGGATTCCTTGGTGCACGTCGTAATTTAGCTTCTTCTTTTTCGAGTCCTTCTTCTAGTCCCTTTTAAGAGAGAGGTGATGATTTATTTATAAATTATAGAAAATACCTCTTTACAAATAATAAAGGAAAACATACCACTCCATCTCGGTGGCTCGATGAGATACCCTCCATGAGAAGGTGTTCTTTGGACATTTTATTGCTTTAATGATTTTGGAATTGCGCGATCTTAGGCTTGTTATATTTGTCTTGTCGAGACACTTGATTTGAGTCAAAGCTTGTCGTATTTGGATTTAATTTGACAATCCATATATGCATTAAAAATTTTCAAAAGTGGTTGAATGGCTTAATCCATGCTTTGATTTGACTAGGATAAGAATAACTTTGGTTTCATTGGGTTCTCCTTGTCGAACCGGTCATATCGGCTCTAAGCCTTATCGAGCGGGTCAATTTGGCTCAATATATAGTGAAATGAAAGTTCTAGATGAATTCAATTGATGATTGAATGTTCCCTACTCAAAAAATTACCTCAAGAATTGTGTGATAACTTGAGATCGTGTTGGATTATGAAAATTTGTTAATAACATATCAATTATAATTATAAAAAGCATTTGTCACATCAGTGCTTAAATAATTTCAACCTTGTCCTTGAGAATTTGTAGATTTGATACATCTTCAAAAAAATTTGCTTAGTCGAGCTTGAATCTCAAGGTAATATTTTGACTCGAAACATTCAAAATCACATTACAGTCAACCAAATTGGTATCAAAGATTTTATGATCGAGTTCAAAGTGTTAATGGAATGAGTACATCCACACATCGTAAATGATCACATCTAGCTCTAAATAAGTCAAGATCAAGCAATTAAGGCACAGTTGACAATATTTTTAGGTATTAAAAAGAGAATCAAATGATCTTTAAATGTTGCAAGCATACAATCAAATCAATGAGATCAATCTAACCAGCAAACAATGTATTTTAAAATAATTAAGTTAGTCAATTTTTTTTTTAAATTTGTATAATCAAGGTGGATCAATTATGGACGATGATACAATATCGTGATGTTATGTATTATGCATGCTTTAAAGCTGTCCATATTGGGGTAATTCTAGTATATTACATGTATGAGCTTTTTGTGGGGCTGCTCTCTGACTCAACCAGCTAAACATAATTGGCTTCGAGTCGCTTGATCAATCGGTTGAACTTGGTTGATAAAGGTCGGTCGGTTTATATGGCATGTTTGTTAATTCTTGACGTTTGATGAGGAGCCTCTAAGACACTCTGGAAAGCTTGGAAATACTAGGAAACCTATTTTCTTCCTTGGATTGACTCTCTTGTGAAAGTTGGTTATTATACATTTTTTGTCTTGTTTCTAATCGAGAGTGAGTCATTATTGCATTCTTCGATCGTTTGTTACCCTTCTCGTGGTTCAGTCAGCTTTAGCCTTGTTGGCTTTGCTAGAAGTGCTTCACTCGGTCGGACAAGTGGACCTTACGATCTTCTGTCACTATGCCCTCTTTCGTGGTACTTTTTCATTTTGGACCGTTGGGACTCCTCAATATAAATATTAGCACATTTTTTAGGTACAACAATATTGATTGAATCTTTATAATGCTATAAATGATCATGATATCGACTAATTCTTGAATTTCTTATTGCTGATTCAATATAACAATTAAAATGATAAGAACGAAAAATTAAACAAAAAATAAACTCTCAAAAAAATTAGAGATTATATGTGATCTGTGAAAAGTAGCCAACCTGCATTCACTATCATACTAGTTTTACTATATTTTCTACGATTATAATCACATAAGTTAACTTTCAATAAAAAAATGCCCTGACAGTTACAACAACAACAAACAACAACAAAACATTTATCCCACTAAGTGGGGTCGGCTACATGAGTCTTTTTCCTCCATTGCATCATATTTAGTGTCATATTTTTGTTTAATTCTAATAAATTAAGATCACTTTTTATACAATATGCTCATGTTTTCCTATGTCTGCCTCTTTCTTAACATAAGTCGAATCTAAGACATCTACTCTTCTAATCATATCATCAGATGGTCAATGTTTAATGTGACCAAACCATCTAAGACGACTCTCCTTGATTTTGTCCGCAACTGGAGCCACACCAACCCTATCACGGATATATTTATTTCGCATTTTGGCTCTAAGTGTAAAGCCACTCATCCACCTAATCATTCTCATCTCGGCAACACTTAACTTAGTTTTGTGCTTCTCTTTTAAAGGCCAACATTCAGTGCCATAAAGCATTGCAGGTCTCACCACCATCATATAAAATTTTAATTTTAGTCAAAGCGGTACTTTTTTATCACACAATAAACCCGATGCATTCTTTACTTCAACCAACCAACTTGAATTCTACTAATAACATTCCCATAAATATCACCATCACTTTGATCAATAGACGCAAGAGATCTAAACTGTTCACATCATTTATTAATTTGATCAACCATAGTTATATTTTTGTCACTAGATCTACAACTACTAAAACTACATTCCACGTATTCAGTTTTAGTTCTACTCAAACGAAGGCCTTTAGACTCCAAAGTAGACCTCCATAATTCAAGTTCTTCACGAGCTTTTTATCTCTTTACATCAACGAGAAGAATATCATAAGAAAAAAAACATACACCAATGTACATCCTCCTGTAACTGTCCGATAAGACCATCCATAGCTATAACAAAAAGATAAGGGCTTAAAGTCAATCCCTTAAGTAAACAAACATAAATAGGAAAATTTTTAGTCAATCTTCTTTCTATTCGAACACATGTAATAGCTCTTGTATGCATATCTTTAATGACTTGAATATAAGTGTCGAGAACTCTCCAAATGATCTCACTTGGAACCTTATTGTAAGTTTTTTTCTAAATCAATAAAAATTATATGTTGATCCTCCGTATTATCTTTGAACTTCTCCATCAAATCTCTCATAAATCCAAATTGATTGTGAGTAATTATTGTAACACGTCTTAACCTATGTTCAACTACCCTCTCCCATAATTTTAAAGTGTGACACATCTACTTAATTCCTCTATAATTTGCACACTCTTGTGCATCCCCTTTATTCTTAAAAATGGGGACCAAAATACTCTTCCTCCAATCCTCAGACATCTTTTTAGTTTTTAAAATAATATTAGAGAGTTTAGTAAGCCAAAAATATTTAGTAATCTCCTAAACATTTCCACACTTCAATTAGGATATCATCATGTCCTATAATCTTTCCACCCTTGGTTTTTTTTAAAGCCTCATCAACTTCATTTTACTAATGTGATGATAAAAATAAAACATATTATTATTATTAACAATATTAAATCACTAAAGTTGATCGTATTTTCCAAAACTTCATTAAAATGTTTATCAAAATAACTCACCCATCTTGAATATGTTTTTCATGTAAAAACACTTTTTAATTTTCATCTTTAATACACTTTACTTGAGATAAAACTTTATTTTTCTTTCTCTTTGTTGATTAGTTTATACATATATTTTTCACCCTCCTTAGTATCTAACCTATCATAAAAATCACTAAAAGCAAAATTTTTAGCGTCACAGATTATTCTCTTAGACTCTCTACGGGCCGTTTGATATTTTTTTCGGTTATCTAAATTTTTACACTTAAATCAATTTTTATAACATAACTTCTTATATTTTATTCATAAAATATTTCTTCAGATTTATAATTCTCTCAAATATTTCCTGAAAGCTAAAACACTTTTAATATTGTGGATCAAGATCTCGAGCCCTGACACCCTACAAAATCTGCTGAAAGATTATTGGAATTATTTACTCTTTGAGTCATCTACATACATACCACTCAACTTCTATGTATTTACATAAATAAAATCTAAATTTTATTTCTCTCACTTGTCATTTAAATATTTTATATCAAATAGAAAATATCACTATTGATAGGTACCTTTGTAAATCTTCCGTTTTTGTATTGTTTTCTTTTATTTCTTAATTTACGACTGAAGATTTTCTTTTTCCAAGCTTAGAATATTGGTAATTACTGTCAGTTTCGACCTTTTCGCCACATCTTTTTCTAGTTGTAATGATTTGCCTTCCTTCGCCATTTTAAAAATCATCATATAATAATTTTTAGCGTGTCATACGTCAAATAAACCCTGACCTTTCCACAATTTCAACATTATAAAAATCAACATACTCTGGCAGACCAGATTATAATTTTTGGCGAAGCTCTTTTGAAAATTCTCATTTATGCAACATATTGATTGAAAGCAATGTAAAAAATCAAAAGAAATGCACGAATTGTTCAAACTAGTTAGCGGAGTACATCGATAATATACCAACACTGATCTCAAAGAGATCTAATTGTCCTGAAAGAAAGAGTGTAGTGAAGTCTGACCCATTGCTAGGAGATCATGAGGGTCAGTTGATTGATCGAGCGAAGTCATATGAGCCAAAACAACAAGGCCAAACTGATCGGGCTAGGAAACAGATTGGTTGATCCATGCACATGTCATTCGGTTAGAATCGGGACAAAAGAGCATATGAGCCAACCACTATAAGAAAAATGACACGTTGTGATAGCCTACCTTGCATTAGATTTGATCTAAGAGAATATCCAGTTCCACAATATCTCTGATCATCCCATAGATGTCCCATATGCTCCTCACCAGAGATCAAGGATTGAAAGTCTGGCTACATCAGTCGATCGACCCATACCGAGCAAGCTCAGCCGACTAAGCCAATCTCGTCGATCAAATGACAACAAAGCCTAATTGGCCATCTCAAAAATTAGTCGGGGAATAATTCTATACATGTAAAAATACCATTAATATCTTAAATAGGGGAAACAATTTGAGGATAAGACATGATTGATTATTGTTCATCTCTCTCTCTATATATATCTCCCCCCTCCCCCCCCCCTCTTATTTGTAGACTATCCATTGAGTGTGATTCACAAATAAAATTGAATACAACACCTAAAAGGTGTAGTGAGTGTGGATCATGCCACAAACAAAATGATGAGTAGCTCAAGGACCATAATGTATACACTGATATAGCATGAAGTACACCAGAGAATTTGTGCCTGAAAAAATCTAGGAGTTGAAGGATCAGAGGTTAAATGTCATCCCAGGTGCACTAACTTGGGAGAGTGATCAACAAACCATGAATGAAGAGTCGGCCCTCGAAGACAGAAGAGTCCCTCTATCCTTGGAGAGAGAAGTCAACTCTCAGTACTTTGATAGTGTTGGATCGGCACCAATCGATCAACAATGATTAGGGCATACTGAGGTGTCCCATTAATGCGATAATGCACTCTCGTGGCAAATCTCTGAGGTTGAGCCTCCATAACGATTCAATATCCTAGTGTTGAAGTTTTATAAGGGTCAGATTGATCTGACCGACTATATACCCTCATTTAAGTCAATAGTGTGTTTGCTGAAAAAACACCGCACGCTAAATTATCATCTTTTCTTTACTATTTTGAGGGTGTAGACATTTAGGTGGTTTAACAGAAAACCACTAGAAGCACTCACTTCCTTCACTGATTTTAAGCAGATTTTTGTTGGGCAGTTTCTCAGTGCCTAAAAGCCTCAAAAGAGCTCGTAAGCCCTTGTACAACTCCTCTAATGATAGAGCGAGAATCTGTATTCATTCATCGTCCAATTCCAGAAGAAGATGGTTGGAGTGCGGAACGTGGAACCCATGGTCACCCATGCTACCCTAGCTCAAGGGCTGAAGGAAGGATCTTTCTTATGCGCCTTAGGCCTGAACTAACCTAATATGCTTACTGAGTTTTTGGAGCTGGCCAGCAACCACATATCAGCCGAGAAGTATAACTGCAACCCACTTCCACCGAAGTTGGATTCTCCATGCATAACCCACAGAAGAGGACTGCCCAAGACAAAGGGTAGAAGCCAAGATGATTCACGTCTTCTTACCCAATTCTCATTACAGGGATGCTCGGTCATGCCAAGATCATTGAATGAATTATAAAAAGCATCACTGAACCCAGTATCCATACCAGCATCCATCTTAGTGTGACAAGCTCCCTTTACCCTAATACAAAACATCCAAAAATCCTCTCTTAAGAGTTTCAATGACCGAGATAATATAGGTCATACAAAATAAAGACTATTTTGAGAGAGCACATTTAATAAATATCAAATCATACCAACATGATCCCTTGAAATACTGAGCTATCATCAAGACCACGAACATGACACAAATGATTGTCGACATCACTGGAACTTAATTAAGAAGTTAATCAAATTAGGAAAATCAAAAGAATTTATGGCGTGGGAAGTAACAACCTAGCTGCAAAGGAAGGCTTTAGTTAGAGACCATCAGATGAGCTAGCCCAAGTCCACAAAATCTGTGTCTCTGATATAATTTCTACAATTATAGAGGAGATGGAGACTCCTTTCACTGAGCTAGTTTGAAGAGGCTTCAGCCTTGAGAGCTATGTATAATCTCCCTTAAACAAAAACATAACTCACATCCTTACATAGTCTTCACCAATTAAGACTTTCCCTTTAAAGTTAATCCCCAAAGTGATGTTATCTTTGTGACCATGTTGATTACTAACTAGTAGATCATTAGCACTCTCAATGATACAGCCAACTCCATGAACATCCTCTTCAAGTATGTGTTTGATAAAATGAGCTTTAGAAGCAATCGATTGACAGCTGTGAATGTGTCACTCTTCGGTTTTCAAGCGAGAGGAAGGAGACAAAGAAACCATCTCTTTACTTGTTATTTAAGGATAAAAAGATAAGCAATTCAATAATATGCCCAACTTCATAGTGGTTCACTCAACACTTTCCTATAATGTTATCTTTGACTATCCCCTCCTCAATTCTATCAGGGATGACACCTCTATCTACCACGTAGTTTTGCGTTTCTTGGTCACCGGAGAGATGATCACTGTTTGCAATGATCTCGAGCATCTAGCACATATATCTTCAGCTAATTGTGTTATCTATGGGCGATCAGAAGTGTCTGACAGAAACAACTTGAGTTTGACAACTGATCACTAGAAAATATATTAAGAATTTCATACCAATTTTATATGAAATTGCACTTTAAAGAAAGGTATTTTCTTTGTTTTATTGCAGGAATGAAGATTTATAAGTACTGAAAGTAAAAAGCATAAAAGAAGTGGATTTGGAGCAAAAAGGACTCAATTTGATGAAAATTGAACTGTCCCGCCGACGGCGAAATTTAGGCCGCCGACGGCGAGTTTTTCCCGAAAGATTTTTAATATATTATAAGGAGCCCGCTGACGGCGAGATCGAGCCTCGCCGACAGCCGAGATCGGCGCGGTTAGCCCATCTTCTAGAAGCCCGCCGACGGCGAGACAGTTGAAAAGAGCCAAAATACATTGAACCTAGACGCTTTTTGAAGAGATGCTTAAGCAACCTTTGGAGATTTGACCCCTTCTATAAATAAAGACAAATTCTAGTCAGTAGTGTGTCATCTTTTGTCATTTGTGTGGAAGTTAAGTGTAATTTAAGAGTCTTTAAGTGAGTGTTTAGCGTTTTGGTGTCTTGTATCTTAGAAGGAAGAGTCGAAAGGAACTTCGAAATTTGCTTGGGAGAAGAATTGAGATAAGTATATTTGTTATTTGTTTGTTAAACTTTAATCAAATCCATGCTTTGTGTTATTTTTCCCATGCATTCTGAGTAGTTTCCTTAGTCTTTCTCCTTGTTATTGAGATTACGTGAAATGATGAATTAAAGTAATTGTGCCTAAAATATGAAAATAGAAAGTGTCTTAATCTTTAACTTAAAATCTTAATTTACTTTCAATCTGGTCAATTGATTTGTTAACATATGTTGAAATATCAACTATAGTTGAGATTACATCCAAGATTTAGGGAAGTCAAAAGCCTTGGAAGGAGGGTGCAAATAAATCGGGAAATATTAACCATTGGGCGTAGAATTGGACATTTTAGTGTGATAGACTAAAATATTCAATTCAGACTTATTGTTTAAGAGCTGAAGTGTAGATGTTAGCCCTCAGGCGAGGGGAACTTGGGAGCTCTGAAGTGGCAGTCGGTATCCTCCCAGCCTAGCCACAGATTCAGTAATCAAACATAAGACTAGTCAATGTTCTTTTCACCTGGACCAAAGGGTAAAGATTAGGAATGCTCCTATTTGGCACAATACAATTAAAAACTTATTTAATTCTTCATTCACTTAATTTTCTAAAACAAGGAGAAAGATACTTTTCTGAAATCTTATATTCAACCTTAAGCATTAGTTTATTTTAGTTTAAGTATTCTTAATTTCTGTATACTAGATTAGTAAGTAAGTTTAATTTAATTTATCTTTGAAATTTTCTAACTTCCCTATGGAATCGATATCTAGGACTCCATTAGAACCCTATATTACTTGATAACGATATGTATACTTGCGTAGTATCCACAATATAAATCATAAAATCCATAACAGAATCATCAGTATATATATTCAGTGCGGATCAAGTTTTTGGTGCCATTGCTAACTTTTTATATCACAAATTGTAAGTATAAATATCAAAAAGTGGATCAACAACCCATGAGAATCAGGTCTCGAGATCAGAAAGATCGCCTATTAGATTCTCTTAACCAAAGGCAACAATGATATATTTTTTAGTTAAGTGAAGTTGTTGAAGTAAGTTAGAAGGATTTGTTGATCGACACCCTTTGGAGCCACCGAGATGTCTTTTTTTAGTCTGTAGCAGAGATGTTTGGGATATCAATCGTTGTCGCATGACACCACTTAAACGTTAACTTAGTGTCTCGACCGATGAAGCAAAAGATGAGGAAATCAACTATCATGTTGGTCGAGCCAATCTAGGAGGAGTTCCAAAAGTTGTTTGAGGCCGACTACATCCAAGAGGTCCAATACCAAGCGAGGTGTCAAAAATTATCATGCTGCAAAAATTTAATGAGAAGTGGATGATATGAATCAACTTTACCAATCCAACCACCACTTGCCCAAAAGATAGGTACCTATACTATGGATCAACACGTTCACGGATGTGGGGTCAATCATTTCATGGTGAGCTTCCTCGATGCATTCTCCTGCTATTATCAGATCACGAAGCATTCAGTCAATGATGAAAAAACTTCATTCATCATTAGCGAAGGAGTGTATTGATATATTACAATTCCCTTTCGGCTCAAAACACATACACCTCTTACCAGTACATGATGAATGTAATTTTTGTTAAACATAAACAAAAGAAATATTGAAGTTTATGTGAGTGACATCTTTGTGAAAATTAAAACACGTAAGCAATATATGAAAGATTTAAATGAGACTCTCTAAAATTAGAAAAGATTAATATGAAGCTCAGCCCTCTCAATCCTACATTTGGAGCACCTATAGATAAATTCCTGGCTACATTCTAATCCCAGATGGAAAAAGCTAAACTCAGAAATGGTCAGGCGACAATAAACATGTCATATCCTTAAAAGCACCAAAAAGGTATAAAAGCTTATTATCTTGATGATAGACCTGCGTCGGTTCTTCTTAAAATTTGATAATAAGTATGTTGTATTCTTCACTAAAGTGAGCAAACAATTTTTTCTAGTTAAATGAATGTGAACTAGAGTTTAAAAACTTAAAATACTCCCCGGAGTCACTACAGCTCCTTTAAAGCCCAAAGTTGAATGAAGAATTCTCTTTATTCTTGGGAGTCAAACTCAATGCCATTAGCGCATTTTTATTCTGAGAGGAGCAATTAAAGTAGTACTTGATCTATTATGTCAGTCAAGTCCTTCAAGGAGTCAAGCTCAAGTATCAAATTTTGAAAAGTTGGCATTCTCTTATATTATTTATGCCTACAGGCACTTCCTTTACTTCTAAACAACAATAACATCCTTACTCACCAATTTCTATAATCTTTTATAGAATTCAGTAAAGAAACCATCAGGACTGGAATTTTGTTACTGTTAATGAAAGATAAAGTAAGCAAAATTACATCCTCATTGGAAACATCAGCAAATGATAAGTTTTTTAGGTAATGTGGAGACCTGGTCCACATTAATTAGATAATTAAGAATCTGACTTACCGCTCACCTACCTTCCCTCCTACCGCTCACCTTCCACATCCCACCTACCGCTCATCTACCTCCCACCTACCTCTCTCTTGGTTTCTATAAATAGCCTCTTTTGACTTAGAGAAAGCCAAGTCAACCAAAAGCCAAGCCAACCAAAAGCCAAGGGAAGATCTAAGCCAAAGCCAAGCAAGGGCCAAACCAAGTCCTCTAAGAGAAAAAGACAGGAAGAGAGAAAGAGAGAAAGGGAGAGAAGAAAATAAAGATTTTCTTGTAAACGTTGAGGCGCTCGATAGTGTAATTTCTCGAAGAAATAAAATCCTCTACAGCTCTATGGATGTAGGCAAATTTGTCGAACCACGTAAATCTGTGTCGCTCTATTGTTTGTTTTTCTGTGTGCAATTTTCTCATTCCATTTTTGCTTTATTGTCATCGTTTTTCACAACAACTGGTATCAGAGTCATTGTTTGAGGCTAAAAGAAAATTGATGGGCGGAGAAGAGGTGATGACATCGGGGATCAAGAATTTCAATTGCATAGATTTTGCTTACTGGAGGATGCAGATAGAGGACTACCTCTATGGGAAAAAATTTCATCTTCCTTTACTAGGAAAGCGACCGGAAAAGATGGACGAGGCGGAATGGAATCTTTTGGATCAACAGGTTCTGGGGGTTATACGATTAACCCTGTCAAAATCAGTTGCCCACAACGTCATTAAGGAGAGGACTACTGCAGATCTCATGGCAGCTTTATCAGGTATGTATGAAAAGCCATCGGTCAATAATAAGGTGCACTTGATGAAAAAGTTATTCAACTTGAAGATGACAGAAGGTGTGTCTATTACTAAACACCTGAATGATTTCAACAATATCACAATCTAATTCTCGTCTATTGAAATTGATTTTGATGATGAGATACGTGTGTTGATATTGTTGGTTTCATTATCAAATAGCTGGAAAGCCATGAGGATGACAGTTAGCAGTTCTGCAGGTAAATATAAACTAAAACATGATGATATTCTTAATTTGATTTTGGCTGAAGAGGTGCGCAGGAAAGATGCTGGCGAGACCTCGGGTTCGAGTTTGACACTAATTTTTTAATCCAAAGGGAAATCACAAGACAAGAGCTCAAAATGAGAAAGATCAAAATCAAAGTCTTATCAACAGGCAGCTTGTTGGAATTGTGGCAAGGTTAGTCACATAAAAAGGAACTGCAGAAATCCTAAGAAGAAGGAAAATGGTGGCGGTAATGTTGTAACTGATGATATATAGGATGCGCTATTGCTGGCAGTTCATAGCTCTGTTGATGATTGGATACTAGATTCATGGGTTTCCTTTTATGCATCTTCTCACCGGAAGTTGATGTGATGCAAAATTATGTTGCAAGTGACTTTTGGAAGGTACATATGGCTGATGGAAAAGCTCTTGACGTGGTGGGGATGGGAGATGTTGATATTGCACTCCCTAACAAGAGCATATGAACTTTACAAAAGGTCAGACACGTTCTTGAATTGAATAAAAACCTCATCTCTGTTGGGCAGCTCAATGAGGGTGGTCATTTGGTAGTGTTAATAGATAGCACCTGGGAGGTCACCAAAAGATCATTAGTACTGGCTCGGGATAAGCAAACTGACACACTATATATGACTAATGATTTACTCAATTGTAGAGAGCACGAGAGATCTGCAGCATTGCAGGCTTGGACACATGAGTCGGAGGTGCATTATAAAGAAGCAGAAGAAAGTCAATTTCTTGAAAAGTGACAGAGTGCCAAAGGCAGGAAAACCGAACCTTTTACAGACAAGTGGTGGAGAACCACAGAGCTATGACGAAACCTTGCAAGATGAAAATTTGAGCAAGTGTGAGCTGGCCAAAAAGGAGATGGATTCTCTGCCAGGGAATCAGACTTGGGAGCAGGCAGAACGTCCATAAATGAAGAAGACATTGCACAATAAGTGGGTGTACCGGGTGAAGACTGCGTTTGATGACAGTAAGAGGTACAAGGCTGGATTTATTGAAAAGGGCTTTCAGCAGGGGTAGGATAGTACACATGCAGTGGGAGTCGTAGGTAGATACAAGAGTAAACCAGGAAAGAGCTTGGTGGTACAAGGCTACGTTGACGGTGATATGCCGACTAAGGGTGTTACTCGTGAGAAGCTGAAGTTGTGCTTGACTTCAGCTGTTCTTCTAGAAAAAAGACAAAGGCTTTCAGTTGCATAGGTGGAGGATATCGTGTTTGAGGAAAAGGTCAGTATAGTTGGTAAATGATACAGCCAGTAGGTGATGCAGTAAGTGTCCCAGTCTCCAAGTGGGAGAATTTTTATGTAATGTGGAGACCCGGTCCACATTAATTATATTCATAATTAAGAATCTCACCTACCACTCACCTACCTTCCCACCTACCGCCCACCTACCACATCCCACCTACTGCTCACCTACCTCCCACCTACCACTCTCTTGGTTTCTATAAATAGCCTCTTTTGGCTCAGAGAAAGCCAAGCCAACCAAAAGCCAAGTGAAGAGCCAAGCCAAAGCCAAGAAAGGGCCAAGCCAAGTCCTCTAAGTGAGAAAGAGAGGAATAGAAAAAGAGAGGAAGGAAGAGAAGAAAACAGAGATTTTCTTGTAAATGTCTGTCGGCATATTTATAGGTTATGTGTTTTGAAAAGGGGGTCGCCAACAGAAGTAATCGACGAATTTTAGAATTTAAGTTTAATTTATATATATATATATATATATATATATATATAATATAATTTAGAAAGTAGCATTCATTTTTGAAAATATGAGACTAAACTGATCTCATGTTATTAATGGTTTAAATAAATGAGCATCCTATCACAAGTGACATATCTATTCCGAAGAGTAGACATATCACTTGAAAATGAAGCTCAATTAAATAAACTAGTAATTTTATGACATCCGTTTGGTCTGCGAACCAATTTTATAAGCCGACAAGTTCTCGTTCTTAATATAAAGGAATTAAGCAGGGTTTATAATATCTGGGTTCTTAAATTTCCCTATAAGGGCAAGCCCCTATAGTTAATTATATCATAAATGTCTGAAGACACTTAAGAAAACTCTCGATAAAGATCAGTGGTTTCGCTTTCAAGAACTTCAAAGTTTAAGCATTCAAAGGATTCAATTTTAGAATTTCAAAAGGAATTTAATCAAATTTGGAAAAAAATTTTTGGGAATCTAACCACTGGGGCCATTACACCTTGTTCAAATAATGATGGGGATAGTTTAAAGATGGTGTCTTTAAGACTCGAAAAGTTCTTGAATTGTTGTTGTTTCAGCTTTTGTATATGCGTTGAAGTTAGTTTATTTCATGAATGTTTATTTTGAAAAGTGGTTGTGGTTTTTATGATTCATTTGAAATGTTAATTTTTTATGTTGGTTGGTTTTGGATTTATGATTTGGAATCAAAATAAGGATTTTGATTTGATTAATTTGGATGAAATGTGGGAGCCTGAAAGATCAATCATAGTGAATAGAGCTATTAGATTAAGTTAGAAAGCATAGAGACACATCTAATTTGAGGGTTAATCTAAGAAATATTTAGTTTGATTAATCTTCATACATTAGGTTGGAAAATATGGGGACTCACATCCAATCTAAGAGGTGAACATGGTGATTATGTCACGTTAGAAAACATTAGAGCTCAAATCTAACTTAAAAGCAAATTGAAGGGGAAAGGCAACTTGAAAGATCATTAAGCCATACCCAAAAGATATTGGTTTGATGAAAATCTTTAGCTTGAAGGTTTTTTAGAAAGTATTTGCTTTTTTTTAAAGTTAATTATTTTGTTTGAATATTTTAATGTTTTGTTTAAAAGGTAATTATTTTGTCAATGAGCTTCTATGTAATTTTTTTAGTTGTATTTGGTATAGAACATCCTAAGGGAAATTACACATTGCTAAAACTTGTCAGCTGCCCTTTGGCAGCCACCTCACCCGTCGTCCGACTGCCAATTGGCCAGCCGCCTCCCACTGTTGGGCACCGATTCGCCGTCTGCATCGCCACTCCAACCGGCCATCAGGGCCAGCGAACTCTTGAAAAACTAGAAATTTACAAAAAATAGCACCAAAACTTGTTAGTCACTTTTTAGCCGGCAACCTTACCCGCTGGTCAGCCGACCACTAGCCGTTAGTGGCCAATTCCCACTCTGGCAGGCCACCTCGATGCTATGGCTGGCCACCACGGTCGACCAATTCTTAAATGACAGCAGATTTACATAATAACCACCCAAACCTTGTTGGCCACCTTCTGGCTAGCAAACTCCACCGCCTGTCGGCCGCTTACTCGCTGGCAACTTCCCCCTCTGGCCCATCATCCACTAACCGACAGCCTTGCCGCCCCGACTGGCCAAACTCTCAAAAAATGGGAAATTTACATAGAAAATACCCAATTCTTGCCACTTTGACTGCTGGTCTGCCAGCCACGTCCTCCTCCAGCCATCTGTCCACTGGTCGGCCGTCACGCTACTTTGGCGAGGCAACCCTAAAAAATAGCAGATTTACATACATACCACTCAATTCTTAATACAAATTGATATACGGGTATAAAGGAGATACGCACATGCATATTCCCCAATCTGTCATCTTTACATAACTAAAACCTAAATTTTTAAGCTTTATTAGCCATCCAGCCAACTGGGCCGACCACCCGATGGTGATGAATTCAGCAACAAGAAAGAGCTTCAGGAAGATCGATTCAAGTAGGAAAAAGACCGGAGTAACCCAAGAAATCCCATTATATGAAGGGCATAAATATAAAGTTCTCTCAGCTTTTTTCCCTATATGAATAGAGGACCCCTTCACACGTAAAAGGGGTCTCTTTGGGCTCTCTCTCTCCCTCTCTTGTAGGCAGTTGCTCCCTTTCTTCCTCATTTGTAACCCAAGCTTGTGTGGAATAAAAGGAGCCATGTGCCCGGGTACAACCCCAGTATACCTACCGACAGGGCAACCCTGAAGCGGTTCCTTGACAAGGCAAATAAAATAATACTAAATTAACTCAATTTTAGCCCAAATAAACTCAGATCAAGCACTTTAAGCATAATAAAAAAATTTTGGACATTTATTGGATGACTAAACGATCTCTAAAACTTGTTCGCATTTGTATTCAAATTGAACAACTTGACACATTAAAAATAATAAGTTCAAGATCTATTAATTCCAATATCATTAAATGCAGTGAAACACCCAAAAAGTAATATGTAATTGAGAAAATCATTCGATGAAGTGTTCTATAACTTACTAGTATTTACAAATGATATTGCTTTCAAAATTTATATATGAACTCACACTCTCCACATAAAGGGAACGATAACTAAAATGGGGTGATTCAAATGAGTTAACTGGACTGAAAGATTCTTGATCTCCAATATCCATCATTGTATAATCATCACCGTCGAAATGCCATCCCTTTAATACCATTGTTAAATTACCATCAGATCAACGTCACCCATGTGTCTGTTGTATGTCATCATCCAACTTATGTTCCCCATACAATAGCTTCTCGATGATAATTACTCGACCATATCAATTATTTGACTATTGTGTATATTTCAAAGACCCATGACCTGCCAACTATTAGGACCCTACTATAATTTTTTGATAAAATTTTCCATCTTTATGTACTTCAATTTATTGCTAAACTACAATCCTCCAACTTCTTTCACTTGTCTATGGTTACACAACATTCAACGTTTAGCTATACTTGCACTTGTATAGCTTCCTCATCTTTATTATTAGATTATGATCTTCTGAATTTCTCCACTCAACTTTGTCTATTTGACATTTGGATGCCCAGTCATAATTGCTTGACATTAGTCATCCATCTACAATTTACTAACATTTATTACTAGTCTCACACCTTGACTACTATCACCTGTCTAGCAACAATTGTTTAGTAATAATCTTTTGTCTACAACCTTTTTTTATCTTTGTCACCATATTACAGTCCCGTGACTTCTGTCACTCGATCTTATATGATAATTCTACATCACCTGTTGACCACAATTTTTCATTCAACCTTTACCTTAGCTTATATCTAATTTCATTGGAATATAGGACCTCCCTGCTAGTGTCACCAGATAGTTGAATTGAACTCGAATAAGCTATGAATTAATCTCTACTTGAGCTAAAGCTAGAGATAAACACAAATTTAACTTAAAATTAAAATGTAATTGAGGAGAAGTTGAAAACACTTAAACCAAACACAGAACAAAAAATAAACAACTTTAACCAAACTCTAAAATTGACCTAAAAATTGGCTTTAACTAATACGCATACTAAATTTCATATTCTCTGCAGATCATCATAGAGTTTGGAACTTCATTTTGAAAGTTGCTTGATATTTATATTATCACATCTGAAGATCATGCAAACAAATTTGAATATTTTATAAATAATTTTTACGTAAAACCTTTTACTTTTTCCTCCATAAGTAGTGCTCCAATCAATCTGAAATTATTGTTTTTTCCACAGACAAATCTGGTGATTAGATATTTATTCTATAAATTATATGATGTTTTTAATGAATTATGAGAAATATGAAAAATAGTCTCGTGATGATTGATCACACTTTTTACATCAAATTTTATATTTTAGGTTTTCGTGCGTGAAAAATATTTCAACATAAAATGTTTTAATGAATTATTATTTTTCAAAAACGGACTACGAGTATGTCTAAATTTTTAAAACCTTACAAATAGAACCCTTCACATCAAAATCAGACCCCATTTGGGTGCCCATTAAGCCTACAATATTTTGGACAGTATCAATTTCCAAAATTATATAAATATATTAAATTAAACATATTTTAAAGCGGGCGATAAGAATCCCATTTCAGAGACTAACAAATCCTAATTTGACGATTGACAAACATTAATCTAACTAGTCTATTGTTCAAATGGGTATGGAATTAAAGAAGCCAAAGAGCATAACAATTTTCAAAGAAAATCTAAAGCTTTCCTTCTTCATTCTAGAATTCAAAATATGAAAACTGTGAGAAAAAAAATCATAATCAGTAATACATCTAAGTGCAGCAAAAGTAAAACGCCACAACATAAGCAGTCCAGTGTACATGCTAAATCTGAATAGTAAAAATATGCAATGAAACAATTAACAACTCAATTTGATGCTCAAAGGAAGAAGGGAGTGAGCAATGGGAGCAAATGCGAAGAAATTAAAGTTGCAAAATGACGATGGACTGCTATGAAGCCTTGCCCTAAGTAACTTTCATGAGGAGGCGGATTCGAGGAGAGGAGTTGGAAAACTTACTTGCTAAATGAGATTGGAAAATAATAAGAGCTTTTGGGAGATAGGGAGAAAGCGAGCTGAACCATAGGGAGAAGAAGAGGTGTTGGGATTAGTGGGGGCAGGGAGGGGGGGGGGTGGGGGGGGTGGGGGGGGGTGGGAATGCCTATATAAGTAAATATCAAGATCTATGTCTTAAATAGGAAAATCGTAAAGAATTGAATGTTATACCTAAATACCCTTAAATAAGACTATTTTAAATTAATAAAATATTATATCATAAAGAATTGAATGGTATACCTAAAAAACCCTAAATAAAACTATATTAAATTAATAAAATATTATATTTTATTACTTGAATTATATTAAAATAATTTTTTATTATTACAGAATTAATGCAATTTAAATCTAAGTGTTTGTTTGGGGCAGTTGTAACTTATTAAATAATCTGCTGATAAACAGCTGATCTTGATAAGTTCTGATCTGCAGCTTATCCAAATATGCTGGCTAACTGTTTGGGTTGTGCTATTTGAAAACAGTTGATTTGCAGTTCCTTTTGGATAAATGACCATTCTTTCCCTGTGCAGTAATATTGTTTGCAATAGAACTGTCATAATAATATATTTAACACATGAGAAGCAAAAAATCACTTCAAAACAGTAGAAAAAATAAGACACACTTCTCACTTAACAGTGAGTATCAAGTGTATTAAGAAAAAGAAAACACTATTAACATTATAATTGAAAATAGGATAATACTATTTTCAAAATCCACACGATGTATGTCATGAGCTACGTCGTCCTCTTGGGATGTCATCCAACCCCAATCATATGTTGGAATGCTGCCCATTCGATGAGGTCACACTACTCCGTGGTGCTCTGCGGGCAAATGTAGAACTGTCTTCCATAACTATGTGCCCAACGTTACATCAGTAGGGAAGTTTGTAGTCCACAGTGGCAGAGTAAACATCGAGAGGTCCCTATAATTCTGGAGCTCATGTTTTTTGAAAGATACAAGAGAGAATCTAATAGTCATGCTAGAAGATGAAATTCAAAAAAAAAAAAAATATGCAAGGAAATTGAAATAAACTAAAATTGTATTATTGTGCATGCATGAGGTCTCAAAGAACTAACTATACAAACCAACAGATCTGTTACTACAAGAAGACAGTAGATCTTCTAAAAAATGAGTTCTTGGTTTCCTTTAACCCAAAAAAAAACAAAAACATGTAAAAATGAAAGCTTTAATAAAAACAAACCCATAAACTTTAAAAACCCTAAAAACCAAAATAAGAAAACACAAGAACGAAAATCTGTTAAAAAATTTAATCAAAAAATGTGCTGCTGATGATGATGTTAATATGAGAAAGAACGAATATCTCAATATGTTCATGATTTTCCAGCATTCATACTTGATTTTAGGCACAACCTAGTCCCAAGACAGCCACTAACTAGGTAGAAACCATCCTCTATCACAGCTATAACCCACCCCCATCATAACTCCATCATAACCTCCACACAACCACAACTCAGTCCCAAGACAGCCACCAAGTAGGCAAAAAACACCTCCAATCATAGCCACAACCAATCCCCCATCACAACTCCATCATAACCCCCATACACACTATCCAACACTAACCCACAAACCCAAGCCCAACACAACACACGCTGAAAGCCACCAACATAGCCTCTACATGCCACCAACAAACACAACACCAACAGCCACCAACACAGCCTCCACAACCATCAATAAGCTCCACACGCACAACCATCAACACAGCCTCCAGAGCCACCAACACAGACACAAACGCACATCACCACTAACCCACAAACCCTAGCCCAATACAACACACACCCAAAGCCACCAACAAGCACATCACCATAGCCACCAACGCAGCCTCCACAGTCACCAATAGGCACATCACCCACAACTGCCAACACAGCCTCCAGAGCAACTAACACACACACACACACACACATCCACCACCAACCCATAGACTCAAGTACAACACAACATACACCCAAAGCCCTCAACAAGCACATCACTCACAACCACCAACACAACCTCCACAATCACCAACATGTACATCACCCACAACAACCAACATAGCCTCCAGAGCCACCAACACACACACACTTACATCCATCACCAACGCACAAACCCAAGCACAAAACAACACACACCCAAAGCCACTAGCCAACACATCAATCACAACCACCAACACACCCTCCGCATGCTACCAACAAGGAGAACTCCCACAGTCATCAATATAGCCTCCAAAGCCACCAACACACACAAACTCACATCCGCCACAAATCCACAGACCCAAGCTAAGCACAACACACACCTAAAGCCACCAACAAACACATCACCCATAACCACCAACAAAGCCTCTACATGGCACCAAAAAGCACATCACCCACAAGGCATCAACAAGCACAACAATTACAACCACCAACACAACCTCTAGAGCCATCAACACACACAAACTCACATCCACTACCAACCCACAGATCCAAGCACAAAACAACACACACCCAAGGCCACCAACTAGCACATCACTTACATCCACCAACTCATCCTCCACAACTGCCCACACATACACACACACATACACAGACACCCAAAGCCACCACCTCCACCACCATGCAACCTAACACTCATCATGACTACCGTCATACTCAACACACTTCACCCATCAAAGTTAGAGTAGGTAATAAATGCCCTGATGTTGCTTAAAGGCTCATTCAAACACACAAAATGAAAACAAGCATGAGCAACGAATGTGCCAAGCACACCAAAGTACCTGAAACAATGCAAGTGAACTAATCAAATCCATTCCATAAAAAATTACCACATGATTAACTACATATATATCTACAAATGAAGCACGCTATTCTAGCCATTTGTTAGATTGAAGATCAAACAAAGAAAAATAAAAATAGTAAGGAATTTAAATTTTAGGCATTTACAACCAAGGCACTCATAACAATGCTCCAGAACAAATCAACAATACAATTTCATCCATTCATCAAATTCTCTGTAAAACAACACCTCAAAAATCAGAAGAAGAAACAAAAAATCGAAGGAAGAAAACAAATTCAAAAAAATTACCACAAGAAGAACTACAGTTACTAGACGTCGTAGAGGGCAGGAGGAGAAACAAAACCGTACGCGTGAGGGATATAGCGCGAAAGAGAGTACTGAGATTGATCAATTCTATAGACGCGAGAGAGAAGAGAGCGAGAGCCATTAAAGCTTATGGCGAGGTCTTGAAAGCACCACTAGAGAGCGTTTGATTGAAAGCAGAATCAAACGGAACGATGACATTTTGAAAACACCACTCGCGACTATAAGCTGCCTCAAATGGGGCATAAATATTTTAGTTACAAACCTCCCATTCTTCAACTCCAATCTTTCTCAAACGTCATGTCATAATCGGGTACGGAATAATCAATTAAAAAATCAACAAAGTCCTATTGTGTCAAACTGGAGCCCATAACAGTCACATCAATCAACCGTATAAACAGTAAGACATATCTTTGTTACGTATGGGCAAGTATTACCCTTCTCACGTCTCGCATTTTCACCTTAATTCACCCACGACCTATTCCCACTCACACCCCAGCCACATCCTAAAGACCACACTGCAAGCGTACCATCAAAGCAACAAAACCAACCAATAGAGCAAAATGTCAGACGTCAGATCAATAAGATGGCTCGAACGAATGACCCGCCCGCCGAACCATCACTGCATTGGTCACGCCTTAATTCCTTTCAACCCTTTCAACCCTTTCAACTGACGGGGTAAATTTTCAACTCAGTAACTCATCCATTTATAAGACTTCCCGACTCCTAACGCCCCCATCACGCGGCCGCCTCTACGCCGGACGCGAACCTTCGAGAGAAGCGTAAATAGAGAGAGAGCTCAATCGGACGGCCGAGGAGAAAGGGGATCTCAATCCAATCATGGAAGATGCTTATCCGTGCGACGAGCGGCGGCCGTGGAAATGTCGAAACACCCGCTCGAGCATCGCCATGGCGTCCGCCCTTACCGCCTTCGCGATCGCCTCCTCCTACTCGTCCCGATTGCGCCAATCCTCGTCCTTGCGGGTGCCTTCCATCTTCTTCTTCCTCCTTCTCCTCCATCTCCTCAATCGACCCCCCGAGATCCAGCTTTGGTGCCTTTGGTCGCATCGGAAACCTAATCGACGGCGAGCCAGCCTTCCGCCGTTCGAGATCCGCCGCATTTGTTTTTCTAAGGCCAAGATCGGATGTCGCCGATGAAGAAGTGAGGCGAAGAGTACGGCGTGGGGCTGCGTTCTGGCATTTCTGGAAAGGTGCTATCCGGGGAAAGGAGGAGGCAGAGGTGCCGGAAAAGTTTCTGAGATCGAGATCGGTGGTTGTGACGAATTCGCAAGTTGGCGGTGCTCAGGAGGGCGGAGAAGGTAGGGCGAAGGGATGGAATTGGCCATTTCCAAGCCCAACTAAGGTTTTTCGACACCGGAAATCGGCTAATGCAGTTCAGGAGCGATCTTTTTTCTACAGGGCATGATCAGAAGAAGAAAAGTATTTTTGTGAAGACTTTTTGAAGCTTTTTTTTTCTTCTTCTCAGGATTTTAGACTGCTTGGAAAAGCTTACATCATCTTTATTATGTACAGAAATTAATGTTTATTCGTGTTTTGAATTTAGAATTTAGTTTTGTAACTAGCTATATTTGTTTAACTACCATCGAAGTTTATTATTATTATTGTTAATTTTTTTTTTTTATTTTTTGCTTCAATAAAACTCAAAATTAAGTCCATAGAGTTGATATAAGTTGGTAGTTGGCCTACTAGCACTAATTTGCTTGGCCCAAATTGGCCCAATGATTAGGTTAAGCCATATTCCAGCATATTCACGTTTATAGATGCTCTATATATATATATATATATATATAATCAAATTGTTGAACTGCGAGTGATAAAAAGTTTCTATTTTTTCCATTAAAAAAGTATATAATATAAACTTCAGACATAAAAATTCAATTTCTCTCGCATCCCTTTCTTAACTAAGGCCAAGTGGTGTTTTGAATTTATTTTTTTTATAATTGTTATGTTACATGTCAAGGTCACATTTTTATGTGCCTACAGCTTATATATATATTATGTTTTTTTGCATTGATATCATATTTTTTGGTAGGCTGTTGTCAAGATTTTCAGAATGAATCATATTTATATCAAATTTGGGGATGAAATTTTTGGCCAACCTCCTTGTGCACGGTTGAAAGAAAATTTTAGTTACTAGGATGAGAATGCTTAGGTGGATGAGTGGTTTCACGTTTAGGGACAAAATGTGAAATGAATCTATCTACGAAGAGCCAATGTAGCTCCAGTTACATACAAGACTAGAGATTGTAGTCTTAGATGGTTTGATTATGTGAATCCCAATTTGTCCGGGGGGCACGTCTAACGAATAGAGCACGAAAGGGAGGAAAGAATAGAGAGAGCATGATAATGAATAGTAGAATAGCATAATCTTTATTCATGAAATGAGCCATTATTTATAGGAATAGGGGATGTAGTATTACATTCTGCACCCCTAGTAAAATAGGTAGAGTGGAGGGTATTTTGGTCAATGTATAATTATAGGGTCGGGTGATTGAAATAGCATCTGACCAAAATGGGGTTGGGAGCCTGGGATGGCGCCTGGACAGATTTTAGGGCGGGTGGCCACATGTTGGGTGCCTAAGGTAATGATTGGTCAGGTGATATTTCAGGCGATTATGACTGAGGAGTGGATCGATAGGTCCCGACCGACCACCTGATATTTAGGGGGCTTTTATCATTCTCTTGACCTCATTGAGGAATGCCAGCAAAGTCGTTCGCGCAAGGTTTGCACCAGTAATTCCTTGTGAGGATGGCCAAATTATGTTCATCTTGCGATTGTTTTTCTTCCAGCCAACAGGAGCCGGCCAAATGAATATGGACCCTTAAACTGTTGCTAGTGGGTCCTAGACGTACCGTGTCATCTTCTCTGTCGACTGCAGATCTCTTTGAGATTCGTGTTGACACATTTTTATGTACATATTTAATTTCCTCAATTCTCTTGATCCTTGATAGTGACAAATGTGATAAGGACGAGAATATTAACTTTCAAAAAGTTGTTGGCATTAATGATTATTAAATGGGCAATAATTGAACACTCATAGAAGTCCCTGCAAGGACCCCTATAAATGGGGAGGAGATGAAGAAAATTAGTATCTTTTCTTAGTTTCTTCGAGTGAGTCATCTTTTCTTATCTGTCGTTGGTGATCATGGACAATACATGCTCCTCCGAGTCAGCTCAGTTCGACAAGGATGCTCGAAAGATGGATTTTTAGGTAATGAAGTAGCGGGAGAAGGTGAGTGCTCAACTTAAAAAAAACTCATGTGATTGAAACGAGATTCCCTGAGCCGGGAGACAAAGTGGGCATGGAGATTCAATTTCGGACAGCCCTACAGAGAGGTCCCAAATGAGGGAGGACGACTTCCTCATGAAGAAATATTGGACAATGGGAGTAACCTGCAAGGAGGGCAAATTAGCAGTTGTTGACCTCCACACGGGATCCTTATGTATTGTTGGAAATGTAGAGGCAGGAGCCTGCAGCTATAATGATGCTGTTGGAAGAATTGGAGGTGACTTTTTAGGGGGTTGCCCATGATCCTTTGCCAGTGGATGTTCCTGGAACTGTCACCCTTCCCTCGTCCATTAAACAGGAGGTCAGAGAGGGAGCTTTCTCCTTCACTACCTCGAATCTGTACAAAATGATGGGTCTGTCATCTGATGAGTAGGACTAATACCTTGTCACCTATGGAGTGTGGTGTTGTTGGGGGTGGTGTGGATTTGGGATCCACTGAGGGTTCTAGATATTGGGAGGACCACCCGAGGATGACACAACTTGTCCAACAATTGACTCGACTAAGGTGACCACCACATCAGGCCGTTCGACTCGGCTGAGATTTGTCCATGAGACGAAGACTCAATTGATCCAAGAGGTTGATCCCGCTCATCCTCAGGATGAGAGGTTTGAAAATTGGAGGAAGAAATTGCAATGATTTATATTTAAAAGTCTATCCATCAAGATGAAGTGGCGGCTCTTTGCGCCGAAATGTTTGGAATTTGTGAGACAGACATATTTAAGTTATGAGGGAAGTTAGTGTATAGGCTACTTCCTTAGCTTGGTTATGGCTCGGCTGAGGTAGTGGCTGATGATTTTATTGGATTTTTCCTTACTGGAAAATAGAAATATATCACTTAAATGAAAATTTTAATTATACATGTAGTAATTTGTGTATGTTATGACTTCATTCCAAGATCAATGTGGCAAAATGACCCTTAAGCTCTTACATCATTTTGGCCTTTGCGGTGTACTATAACTAGGATCAGCGGGCTTCAAAGAACCTTATTTTGCTGTTTTCTTCTTTGAGTTATCCTTTTTTTCCCCTCGATGTTTTAGCCTTCTTTCTTAACTTTACTTTTCAGCTATGTCATCTTAGTATTCTTCTGAGCTATTTGGTGTTAATCCTCCAGTGTAGCTTCGGTGGTAACCTTAAAAAAAATAGAAGTCCTCTAAAGATTATTTATCTTCGGTGAGCCAGTAGAACTTAGTGACATGCATGAAAATATGAAACTTTTTATATACATTTAATACTTTTTTTGTGATATTGTACTTTAAAGGAATGTATTTTTGTATTTTTAATATTATATAGGTACAACTGGAGCAAATGGAGTGAAAATAGAGCAATTTGGAGTCAAATGGAACAAAGAAGAAAATTTTTACCTGACTCCTAGACGCTAGAAAGTTATTTCATGCTTCTGGAAGGCTGGCGTTTAAGTGCTAGAGACCAACTTGACATTTTTTTAAAAGCTTCTTGGATGGATTTTCGGGGGGGGGGGGGCTCTTTCTTTGTTTCCTTTTTGTGTGTGTCTGGGGGTGTCTCTTCGAGTGACGAGGGAGTAGAGGATGCCAGGGTTGAAAATTTCCAAGGGTTTGGAGTGCAGTAGAAAAGAAAAAGTGAGGTTTCTTTCATTCACTACTTTTTTGAGTGACATTTGAATGAAATTGTAAGAAGAGTTTGAGAGTTCTTCAGAAAAGGTTCAGAAAATTTGCTTGGGGAGAAGTTTGAATTTTGTTAAATTTTATAGTGTAAAATTGATTTTAGATAATGACCCACTTTTTTAATATGTTTTTTTTTGCAATTTAAATGATTTTATGATGGAATGTATAATGTGGATTCTACACAAGTATACGTATCGTATCAAGTAATACAGGGCTCTAGTGGAGTCCTAGTTATCGATCCTATAGGGAAGTTTTTAACAGATTTGTATCAGCTAAATTTAAAGGAATTACTTACTAATAAAGTAAACAAAATTTTAAAGTAACTAAAGAAAACTAAAGTAAACTAATGCTTGAAATAAAGTTGATTTAAATAATTCAGAAAAAGTATCATTCTCCTTGTTTTTTTAGAAAATTAAGTGAATGACGAATTTAAATAGAATCTTTGAATTGTATTGTGAGAAATAGGAGCATTCTTATTCTTTACCCTTTGGTCCAGTGCAAAGAACATTGACTAATCCTATGTTTAATTACCGAATCCGTGGCTAAGTCCGGGAGGATACTGTCGCCACTTCGTAGCTCCCACGTTCCCCTCACCCGAGGGCTAACATCTACACTTCGACTCTCGAAACAATAGGACCAAATTGAATATTTTAGTCCGTCACACTAAAATGTCCAATTCTACGTCCGATAATTAATATTTCCCTATTTATTTGCACCCTCCTTCCAAGGTTTTTGACTTCCCTGAATATTGGATGTAATTTTTACTATAGTTGATAATTCAACATATTTTAACAACTAAGTTGGCCATATTGAAAGTAAATTAAGTTTTAAGTAAAAATTATCATAATTTATTTTAATATATTAGGTACTTCTATTTAATTTCATCAATTCGCATAATTTTCATAAACAAGGAGAAAGACTAAGAAGACTACTTAGAATGCATGGGAATAAAACAAAGCATGGATTTCATTTAAAGTTAATAACAACAATAAACAAAGATACTTATCTTAATTTTCTCCCCAAGCAGACTCCTTGAAGTTCTTTTGACTTTTCCTTCTAGTACAACAAACTTCTAACTAAATAGCACTCAAATACAAATAAACTCAAGAAACTCACTAATGACAAACAACATACACACTTAAGACACCAAAAAGAGACACACTTAAGACTAAAATTCGTCCTCTATTTATAGAGGTAGGCAAAGGTCCAAGGGATGCTTAAACACCTCTTCAAAAAGCATTCAGGTTCAATGTATTTGCATTTTGAACTGTCTCGCCGTCGGCGGGAAACAACCTCACCGTCAGCGGGGCTTCTAGAAGGACTTCAAACAGCGCGATCTCGCTGTCGGCGGGCTATGGCTCGCTGTCGGTGATGTAGTTATAATTCCTTCAGAAATTCTCCTTATGATCTCGCCGTCGGCGGCCTCGATCTCGCCGTCGGCGGCCTCGATCTCGCCGTCGGCTACTTAGTTCAATTTGCATGAATTTCTTCCTTTTTGATCCAAATTCGCTCCATTTCATGCTTTTTACTTCCATCACATATAAATCTTCATTCCTATAGTAAAATAAAGAGAATACCTTTCTTTAAAGTGCAATTTCATCAAAAATAGATAGTAATTTCTTAATGTATTTTTCTGTGATCAAAATCCCCAAACTTAATTATTACTTGTCCTCAAGTAATTTTAATACTAAATAAACATAATGATTTCTGTAATAGAATTTTTCAATTCATATATACTATGAACTAAATTTAAATAATATTATAGTAAAGTTGAATAGAAATATTTCTAAGTAATTAAATTAACTTTATAGATATAAGATTATCTAGTTATCAGGTCTAAGATTTCTAGTTTTCAATTTATTTCAGGAATGACTATATTTGAAAGAGTAAATTACTTAAGATATTTAGATGATAGGAAGTTCAAGAAAACATTTATTTAATAAAATACTAATCTATATATATAAATTTAGAAATATAATTAAGTTCTACCTTTTAGGTTGAATCCATTGAAGCCAATTTTTGATAAGGCATCTCCTCAAGCATCTCCTCACTTATATATATATATATGTTTCTTTTCTTTTCTTCTTTTTTTTTTCTTTTTGGATTGATTTTCAATCCTTCTCTTTTTCTTTTTCAAGTGAGGATTACTATATCTGGATAGCCTGTTAATAATTTTGAACTTCAATTTCTCTTCCTAAAATTGAAATTTAAAATATTTCCTTGCTTTATATATATTTCATAGCCCTTTACTTCATTGAGTTTCAATCCTTTCTTTTTCACTTAAATACTTAAGAATTTTCAATTTTTAGAATATAGTTTTCATTACTTTAAATAGTTTACTATATTCTTATTCCTTTTAACCAAATATCTTATTCCCTTTAATTAATTGAATTACTAGAAACATTTATTTAACTTTCTATAATAATTAAATAAAGTAATTCATGTTTATTGAATTGAAAAACTACTATAGAAAATCATTTGATAATAATTTTTGAAAATAAAAATTGAGAACAATTTAATAATTAAATTTGTATTTTTACCTTCCCCCAAACTTAAATTTTTTTCTATCTATACTAAATAGTGAAAAGGGAAAGTATATAGTAAAATTCATCATACCTTTCAGCTTTAGGTATTTCTTTTCTTTGAAATTTTTGCAGACTTTTTCATTACTTCAAGAACATGTACTGTTAGTATTCTTCCACATATAGTATTTAAAAGAAAGTGCAGGGATGAAATTTTAAAATAAGTATCAAACATAACAAATGAAAACTTAATCTATTACTACACATACAATCAACTAATCTACTTTAAAACATATTAAAACAATCTAAACAATGTTAACATTCATAACTTATAAAAACTTAAACTAACATCCTATATATATATATATATAAATTGCAAACTAATTTATCACACATAAGAAGTCTAATATCATAGCATAAGCAAATATACCAACATCCACAGTCTCTAGAAAGTACAGAATAATTACATCCAAAATAATAAAGTTTCCAAAACAACAAATCTAAACAAACTAAACAAACCAAACAAAGGCTCTAAACTTCGCATCAAAATCCCAAGCTATGTCATCTCCCCGATCTCCAGTGCGAGAAGGTCGAGCAGTGTAGTACTTGTGAATAGCGGGGGCACTCACGAAAGACAACATCTAAATCACCACTCCTATATCGATGTTCAGCCTCATAGTATGCAATTTCGTATTCTGAATGTTACTGGAGATATTTGCTATCATAATCGTGTCTTCTTTCCAAGCCTCCGATCCTTTGGTCTATATGCTCAAATCTTCTTTGCATATTTTCTCCAAATAGCTCAAAACTTTTTCTACTCAGAGTCAGCTCATTCATCAGATCTTGAAGGGTAGGAGTGGTGTACTGAGGGGGTGGATCATAACTAGTAGAGGGTATATCTCTACTTGAAGAAGGTACATAATCCCTTGTCCCAGATCTCCATCCTTCGTGGGATTCATATTTCTTTATATTAGCCTGAGTAAGGGGTTTCATAGGTTTAACCCATTCCTCATTATCTCTTGCCTCTACCCCAGATAATTGGCAGAGTGCATAGATAAGACCAGGATGTCCTAATCCTCCTCCACTCTCATTTACTAGCGGTGGCTAATATATTCTTATAAATAACATTTCCCACATTAATACTCTTCCGGTTCGAATACGGAAATTCGAAGTGCTTCATCTCTTGTTACCTCACTATGGTGGTAGGTAGGTAACAAAGTAGAACAAATAAAATAATGCCAGGCTTTAGATGTTGCATTTAACATAGAAAGAGGGAACTTTACCCGTTCCTGCTGCTTTATCTTCCAGACTCCTTTCCCATCAGTGAGAATGTCAATCACCTCTTCCAGTGGTCCTTCCATAGTTCCAAAAGTTTCATACTCGCTGGTGTAGGTGTCTTGTACTTCATAATAAGCGTTTATTCTAGCAGCGTTGAATTCTACAAAAAATCCTCTAACCTTAACTGGTGCATCTTCAGCCTGTGTTAAATTTGCATAAAATTTCTTTACTTCTTCTACAGCTGCTCTGTTGGTCACGAAACAAAAATTTTCCCATCCTCACTCCCTAATGATTCACTCAACTTCTCCTCCTGGATTCTTGAAAACTCGATCTTGAATGCATTTTCTGGATTGGATATTGTGGAAATATCTGGATTGTGCCCTTGCATTCACGAAACGAGTTTCATCGTAATCCAACCGTCGCTTTTGTCGTGGAGCCATTTCTCGATCTGTGAAATTTGCAAAAAATCTTAACTAAACTCCAAAATATTACTAAGAAGGCTTCCTACAACATCTAAAATCCATTTAAATCAATTTTCATGAAATTCTTCCAAGTATTTTCTCCACATTTCGAATTTTTTCAAAATTCTCTAATGTAGAAGAAATCCATGGTGAAAATCAAAAATTTTTGCATAGGAGTGAAGCTCTTACCAAGGGAAGATGAAATCCGGTGTCAAAAAGTGTTGAAATAGCCTCAAATCCGAGATGTCTCAAGGCCTAGGTTGGTTTTTTCGAAGTTTTGAGGAAAGGGATGATGAATAGTGTCGGTTGACTGGTCAAATATAGGTCTTTTCGCGATCTCACTGTCGGCGAGATTTTTCTCGCCGTCAGCAAGCTAATTAATTTGATAAGGCAAAAGTTTCGGGAAAAATCCGCCGTCGGCGAGCTCGTTCTCGCTGTCAGCGGGTTTTCTCGCTATCGGCGAGATCCCAAAAATTTTAAATTTTTGAAATTCGTCAATTATTTTCAACCTCGATTTGCCTTTAATCAATCTTCCGATCACTTAATTTAATAATAGTATGAAAATTAGATACTTCTACTCACAAAAAGTTCACACAACACAAACAATATAACTTTATATATGAAATCCATGAGACTTACAAACTCCACATTAATAACTTAACAACATACTTAACTTAAATGTTCAAATCCATAATACTGAGCATTACAATCCACACCACAACACTCAAAATGCTGAGACATAACAATTACATAAAATCTCATCAATTCTGAGATTATCAAATCAAAGTTCGACTCATAATAAAACCTAAATCCAAATCAACACATACATACACAAATATATGAAATAAACATAGAAATCCTTCCTACTCTTCAGTCTCTGAACTATCATCTTCTCTCATATTCCCGATGCGACACAGGTGCACAAATAAATTGTAGAAAGGCCTGAAAAGGAATTCTGCAGTTGATTCTTCATTAATCCATCCTTTCTGTCTTAGTAAATGAATAAAACTGGCCTCTAGATGTCTAGTATGATCAAAGTGCTCCTTCATCCTCTAGTTAATGTGATCAAACATATCAGAGATATTGTCGATGGAATTCATCACATTTTACAATTCTTTATCCAATCCTTTAATCTTCTTCAGAATGATATTAGTTTTATCAGTAAGGGGACTTGCTAAAGGATTGTTCTATGATGCTCTGTCAGAAATAATGGTAATCTCATCATTGTTATCCAAAGTTGGAAACATATCCGTAGGATCAAGTGGTTTCCATGGTAGAAGTGCTTTTTCCCAAGCTTCATAAGAAACTTGGTACTGACTGCATAAAGCAAATATAGTCGATGGGTATCCAAGTCCATGAACTGACCCATGCACAATTAATCCCAATGCAGACTTTACTATTATTGATCTAACATCGATAGGTAGTCCAATTTGAATACAATAGTTTAATATAGCACATTCCTTTGAAACCTTATTGACCCTCATAGTAGGTAATAATTTTGATGAAATAAAGAAATGCCAATGCTTCGAGATAGGATTAAGAAGTGATGCAGAAAAACTGATATACCCGTCTTCGCGTAACTCCCAATCCTCAGGTTCGTCGGTCAGGTATCTATAGATCTCGTTCATATTGTATCTTGAAGGCACAAAGTTGGAATAATGACAGATAGAGGTATTCTCTATAGAAAATAATTCATTTACCCTTGAAGGAGTAAGTGTTACCCATCTTCCTCCGACGTAGACATTTCCATTGTTGATTGCATGTAAATTAGAGTAAAACTCTTTAACTATCGGAATAATTACAACGGATGTCGTATAACAAAATACCTCCCAATGCCGCTCGTGCGATCATTTCTTCTATTTTTGTGGTGGAATTCTCTACTCCTCTCGTTGACAAATTCTCTTTCTTTAATAAGTCTTTTCTTCATCAAACCTTTGTTGAAGATACGTCGCGCCTCCGAATCGACGATTTTTCTTCGGTTAAAAACTTCAGTTTTTGTGGTTTCTAAGAGTTTGGTGGCCATTTCGAATTGAAAGGATTGGTCTCTAGTCGTTTCTAAGGAAGAAAACAGTGTAAATTTGGATTTGGAATAATTTCCTACGAAGAAATGGCTTAGATCTGTCCAAAACCGCACAAAAATTCTTAAGAAACTAAAATTTCAACTGCCTCGCCGTCGGCGGGAAGTTTCTCGCCGTCGGCGAGATAGTTATAAAATTGACTCAATTCATGGCACACGATCTCGCTGTCAGCGGGCTCGGGCTCGCTGTCGGTGAGATTCGTAAAAATCACCCAATTTTGCTCTGGTCTAAATATTTTCTGATCTCATCATATAGGTTCGAATTTGTGATGATTATAATTAAAAATTTAAGTAGTAAGATTAGTTTTAATAATATCGACTCACTAATTTGTAGATAATTTAAAATAAAAGACTACTATGGGTTGCCTCCCATAAAGCGCTTGGTTTAACGTCGTCAGCCCGACCTAATTTCAGTTAGTAATCAGGTTGACTAAGCATTAAAACCTCTTTAAAATTTGGTCTTCTACCTTCGAAATATGGTTTTAATCTATGTCCGTTTATCTTAAATCTATGTCCTGTTTTTGGATCTTCAATTTCTATAGTTCCATATGAAAATATTTGAGTTATGGTGAAAGGTCCTAACCATCGAGATTTTAATTTCCCAAGAAATAATTTCAATCTAGTATTATATAGTAGAACTTCTTGTCCTGGTTCAAAATTTCTCCGATTAATCTTCCGATCATGCCATAATTTCATTCTTTCTTTATAAATTCTATCATTATTATATGATTCATTTCTTAATTCTTCCAATTCATTTAATTGCAACAATCTCTTCTCACCGAATCTTCTTTCATATTATAATTAAATTCTTTAATCACCCAATATGCTTTATGTTCTAATTCAACTGGTAAGTGGCAAGTTTTTCCATATATAAGCCTATAAGGAGTCATTCCAATCGAAGTTTTATAAGCAGTCCTATATGCCCATAATGCAGTGTCTAGTCTTATAGACCAGTCTAATCTATTAGGGTTTACAGATTTTTCTAATATACACTTAATCTCTATATTAGAAACTTCAGCTAATCCACTAGTTTGTGGATGATAAGCAGTTGATATTTTATGCATAATATTATATTTTTCTACTAGTTTGTGAATATATTATTTTCTAAAATGAGTTCCTCCGTCAGTGATAATCACTCTCGGCATTCCAAATCTAGTAAAAATATTTTTCATTAAAAATTTTGAAACACTTTTAGCATCACACCTAGGTAAAGCTTGTGCTTCGATCCATTTGGAAACATAATCAACAGCTACTAATATATATGAGTTTCTAAATGAAGTAATAAAAGGTCCCATGAAATCTAATCCCTAAATATAAAAAATTTCAACTTCTAATATAAAATTCATTGGCATTTCATTTTTTTCTCGATATGTTTCATACTCTTTGGCATTTATCACATGTTTTTATATATCTATATACATCCCTAAATAGAGTAGGCCAGTAGAATCCTGATTGTAGAATTTTATACGCAGTTTTATCTGTCCCAAAATGTCCTCCAAAATTAGAGTCATGACATTTTTGAATGATTGGTTCAGTTTCTTCATAAGGCACGCATCTTCTAATAATTAGATCCTTACATTGCTTATATAAGTAAGGTTCATCCCAAAAGTATGTTTTAGTATCATGAATAAATTTTTTTTGTTGTTGCAAAGTTAACATAGGTGGTAAAATGTCACTTACAATATAATTTACTATATCAGCATACCAAGGTATTTTCCACTCATTTATATTATAAAGTTGTTCATAAGGAAAACTGTCTAAAATTTTATTATCAATATCAGATAATTCATGATTTTCTAATCTTGATAAATGATCGGCAATTTGATTATCAATTCCTTTTTGTTAATGATCTCAAAATCAAATTCTTGCATTAATAATATCAATCTAATTAATCTTGGTTTAGAATCTTTCTTTTGCATTAAATATTTTATAGCAGAATGATCGGTATGTACAATACATTTAGTTCCTATTAGATAATGCCGAAATTTATTAAAAGCATATACAACGACTAATAATTCTCTTTCGATAATCGTATAATTTATTTCAGAGCATCATTTAGAGTTTTACTAGCATAATATATAACTTTGAAAATCTTATCATATTTTTCCCCAAGAATCGCTCCTATAGCATAATCACTAGCATCACACATAAGCACAAATGGTTTCTCCCGGTTAGGTGAAACTATTATAGGTGCTCGTAATTAATTTATCTTTTAATAATTCGAAAGCATTCGGACATTCGAGTTGTAAACTCAAATTTCTTGTCCTTTTCAAGAAGTTGGCATAGAGGTTTAGTAATTTTTGAAAAATCTTTAATATAACGTCCGTAGAATCCGAGCATGTCCAAGAAAACTTCTTACCCCTTTTATCGTAGTTGGAGGTGGTAATTTAGTCTATAACTTGAATTTTTGCGAGGTCTACTTCCATGCCTTTTTCCGAAATTTTATGCCCTAATACAATGCCGCCTGTAACCATAAATTGACATTTCTCCCAATTAAGAACTAAATTAGTTTTCTCAAATACTTCAAATACTTTTTCAAGATGATTTAAGCATGTGTCAAATGTTGTTCCAAATATAGAGAAATCATCCATAAATACTTCTATTCCATTATCAATTAATTTACTAAATATAGACATCATACATCTCTGGAATGTTGCAGGTGCATTACATAATCCAAAAGGAATCCTTCGAAAAGCGAAAGTTCCATAAGGACTAGTAAATGTAGTTTTCTCTTGATCTTCAAGAGCAATTTGTATTTGATGATAACCGGTATATCCATCTAAGAAACAAAAATATTTATGTCTGGCTAATCTATCTAACATACGGTGCTAGAAATAGTAAAGGGAAGTGATCTTTCCCGGTGGTCGGGTTTAATTTTCTATAATCGATACATATTTGCCATCCAGGTAACTTGTCTTATAGGGATAAGATCATTATTTTCATTAGCTTTGACGGTCACTCCTCCTTTCTTAGGTACACGGTGAATTGGGCTTACCTAGCACTCGTCGGAAATATGATATATAATACCATTATCTAACCATTTTAAAATTTCCTTTTTAACTAATTCTTTCATTATCGGGTTTAATCTCCTCTGCGGATCTGCTTTAGGCTTATGTTCATTATCTAAAATAATTCTGTGCATGCAGATTGAAGGACTAATTCCTTTAATATCTGCTAAAGTCCAACCAAAAATTTTCTTATATTTTTTTAAAGTATTTAAAAGTTTTTGTTCTTGAGATTCATTTAATTCAGATGAAATAATAATTGGGAGAGTTGGAGAATTACCTAAGTAAGCATATTTTAAATGATTAGGTAACATTTTTAACTCAAGTTCAGGAGGTTTAATAATCGATGGAACTATATTTTTTTCAGTGTTTTCTGTGTTATCCAAAAATTCAAATTTCTCTTGAATATAATCTAGTTCTTCATTTATATCAGCTTTTTTTATTAATTCAGTATTTTATTTTTCTAATTTTTCTTCATAATATTCCTTAAAATGTTCTTTTTGTAAATGATCGAGTACTTCCATTCGAAAACACTCATCATCTTTTTCTAGTGTAGGATATTTCATTGATTTAGCAATATTAAATGTAACTTTTTAGTCATTTACTCTCATAGTTAATTCTCCTTTCTGAACATCAATCATAGCTTTCCCAGTGGCTAAAAATGGTCTTCCTAAAATGATAGGAATTTCTTTATCTACTTCCATATCTAAGACAATAAAATCTACAGGGAAGATAAATTTGTCCACTTTTACTAATACATATTCAATAACTCCCTTAGGATATGTAACAGAACGATAAGATAACTGAAGAGTTACTGAAGTAGGTGAAATTTGTCCCAATCCTAATCTCTTAAAAATTGAAAGAGGCATTAGATTGATGCTTGCTCCTAAGTCACACAAAGCTTTTCCATAGAATTTTTCTCCAATAGTGCGGGGTATAGTGAAACTACCGGGATCTTTTAATTTTTCGGAAGTTTTTTCGAATAATAGCACTACACTCTTCACTAAGTGCGACCATTTCATTATCTCGTAAATTTTCTTTTTTTATTTAGAATATCTTTCATGAATTTCACATAGTTTGGCATCCGTTCTAAAGCTTCTACAAAAGGAATATTTATTGTTAATTTCTTCGAATTTCAAGGAATTTAGCAAATTGTTTATCTTTTTTATGTTGAATTAGTCGTTGAGGAAATGGTGGTGGAGGTTTTTCCACAGAAATTTTCATTGGTATTAAAGGATTTTCTAAGTTTGGATCTTGTTGATTCTTTTCCTTTTCAATTTCCACTTCCTCTTTTTAACTTTCAAGTTCTTTTATAATTTGAGGTTCTAATTCTTTTCCACTTCGTAATTGTATTACTTTAATTTGTTCATTTCCTTTGTCTTTGGGATTTATTTCCACATTACTAGGAAATGTTCCAGGTATTCTATTATTAAGTGTAGTAGCTATATGTCCAAGTTGAGTTTCAATATTTTTAATAATTGTTCCTTGATTTTGTAATTGGTTACCTTGTATTTGTAATTGATTTCCTTGATTTTGTAAATGTTGACCCATATTTAATATTAATTCTTCTATTGATAATTTCTTATCTTTAAATTATGGGTTATTATTATTAAATCCAGGTGGATAATTAGGTTTATAATTAGAATTTCCTTGATTGGAAGGAATTCCTAATGGTTGTGTTATGTTATTCATCCATGGTTGATTAGTTGTGTTATTATTCCAATTAAAATTAGGATGATTTTTCCATCCAGGATTATAATAATTCGCATACGAATTATTGGGTATGTTATTAATTGCATTTATAGTTTCATATTGAGATTGGGATTCAATAAGTTGTTCAGAAGAATTTTCTTCTGATATAGATGGAGAGTAATTCATTCCAAAATGATCTAATTTTTTAGATACAACAGCGATTTGTGAAGCTAACATAGATATTGCATCATTTTCATGAATACTAGCTATCTTTTTCGGATTCATTCTATCAGCAGGCCATTGAAAATTATTGGTTGCCATTTCTTCGATTAGTGCAAAGGTGTCATCAAATGGTTTTGACATTAATGATCCTCTAGCAGCAGCATCGATGATTGATCTTAAAGATCCTACTAATCCATTATAGAAAGTTTGAATAATTAACCAATACGGTAACGCATGATGTGGGCATTTCCTAAGAAGTTCTTTAAATCTCTCCCAAGATTCATATATTGATTCTCCATCAAACTCGACTAAAAGAAGTTATATCATTTCTATGCTTAGCGAGTTTTAGATGGTGGAAAATATTTGGATAGAAATTTTTGTGATAACTCTCCCCAAGTTTTAATAGATCCAGAGTCTTAACGAATTTAACCACATTTTAGCCTTATCCCTTAAAGAAAAAGGAAAAAGTCTAATAAGCATCGTTAGATACTCCTTCATATTTGAAAGTAGCACAAAGTTCTAAAAAACTAGCAAGATGTAAATTAGGATCTTCAGTAGGTGAACCACTAAATTGATTATTTTGTACCATTTGGATAATTGCAGGTTTAAGTTCAAATGAGTTAGCAGCTTCATCAGGGTTTTGAATAGTTAAATGAATTTCTTCTAATGTAGGGTTGGCATAATCTCGTAATGGTCTTGGTTGATTGATATTTTCGTTTTTCAGGAATATTTGCCATTTGTGTTAAATTTATAATTTCTCTTTTTTGTTTTCTAATTCTTTTAATTGTACGCTCTAATTCTGAATCGTATGGTATTAAATTTTCGTTTCCAAATTTTCGCATACAATTTTATAAAACAAAATTTTAAAATAGTCCGTTACTCTAGTAAATAATTTCTAACTTCCCCGACAACGGCGCCAAAAACTTGACCCACTTTTTTTAATATGTTTTTTTTTGCAATTTAAATGATTTTATGATGAAATATATAATGTGGATTCTACGCAAGTATACATATCATATCAAGTAATACAAGGCTCTAGTGGAGTCCTGGTTATCGATCCCACAGGGAAGTTTTTAACAGATTTGTATCAGCTGAATTTAAAGGAATTACTTACTAATAAAGTAAACATATTTTTAAAGTAACTAAAGCAAACTAAAGTAAACTAATGCTTGAAATAAAATTGATTTAAATAATTCAGAAAAAGTATCATTCTCCTTGTTTTTTTAGAAAATTAAGTGAATGATGAATTTAAATATAATCTTTGAATTGTATTGTGACAAATAGGAGCATTCCTATTCTTTACCCTTTGGTCCAGTGCAAAGAACATTGACTAATCCTATGTTTGATTACCGAATCCGTGGCTAAGTCTGGGAGGATACTGTGCTGCCACTTCGAGCTCCTACGTTCCCCTCACTTCGAGGGCTAACATCTACACTTCGGCTCTCAAACAATAGGACCAAATTGAATATTTTAGTCTGTCACACTAAAATGTCCAATTCTACGTTCGATAATTAATATTTCCCTATTTATTTGCACCCTCCTTCCAAGGTTTTTGACTTCCCTGAATATTGGATGTAATTTTTACTATAGTTGATAATTCAACATATTTTAACAATTCAATTGGCCAGATTGAAAGTAAATTAAGTTTTAAGTAAAAATTATCACAATTTATTTTAATATATTAGGTACTTCTATTTAATTTCATCAATTCACATAATTTTCATAAACAAGGAGAAAGACTAAGAAGACTACTCGTAATGCATGAGAATAAAACAAAGCATGGATTTCATTTAAAGTTAATAACAACAATAAACAAAGATACTTATCTTAATTTTCTCCCCAAGCAGACTCCTTAAAGTTCCTTTGACTTTTCCTTCTAGTACAACAAACTTCTAACTAAATAGCATTCAAATACAAATAAACTCAAGAAACTCACTAATGACAAACAACATACACACTTAAGACACAAAAAAGAGACACACTTAAGACTAAAATTCATCCTCTATTTATAGAGGTAGGCAAAGGTCCAAGGGATGCTTAAACACCTCTTCAAAAAGCATTCAGGTTCAATGTATTTGCATTTTGAACTGTCTCACCGTTGGCGGGAAACGACCTCGTCGTCAGCGGGGCTTCTAGATGGTCTTCAAACCGCGTGATCTCGCTGTCAGCGGGCTCGGGCTCGCTATCGGCGAGGTAGTTATAATTCCTTCAGAAATTCTCTTTATGATTTCGTCATCGGCGACCTCAATCTCGCCGTCGGCGACTTAGTTCAATTTGCATGAATTTCTTCCTTTTTGATCCAAATTCTCTCCATTTCATGCTTTTTGCTTCCATCACTTATAAATCTTCATTCCTGCTGTAAAATAAAGAAAATAACTTTCTTTAAAGTGCAATTTCATCAAAAATAGATATGAATTTCTTAATGTATTTTTCTGTGATCAGATATCAATCCACGTGTTGTTGTATTTTCTTCAAGAAATCTGATCTGTTTTCTTTTTCTTTCTCCTTGCAATGAGAAATAATCATGTGTAGTATTAGAATTGTTTAGAATTTCTTTTATTACATAATTGTGATGATTCATTACTTCATACTTAATTTAATTATACAATTTGGCTAATTTTTATGTTGAAACTTATTGTGAACTATAATGGCTCGGGGGACTATGGATTCCTCAACTAGTAAGAATCACATTAATCTAGTGGATGCAAAGTGTAGTCTATAAGTTAGAGAAAATAGATACGGAGATAAGTTTTGACGTGTGTAAAATGGTGATTCTAGGGTGACAGGCTAGAGCCTCAACCAATTTGATCTAGGATTTGGACCGTAAAGCTAGGTCAGCCAAATTAAGGGCTTATGCGGGCACTCTAGGGTGATAGGCTAGAATCTACGCAACATACCAAGATTTAGAATCTTAACTCTAGGTTAGCTAATATTCTTTATGCACTTGAAAGTTGGTAAATAATAGGTATGCTCCTATTTGTTACAAAACTACATTTTAAATTTATAAACATTTGATTCTTACATTGATTGTGATCCCATTGCAAGGGGAAGGACTTCCATATAATTTGAACTCTTCTACATAAAGTTTAATTACAAACACTTAGCATTTTCTTTTGAGTTTATAATTTGAATTAGTAGCTATAAGTTACTCCTTTTTACACTTGATCTAAATTCCTATAAAATTTACATTCAGTTAAAGTAGAGTTTTACTGAGTCTATAAAAAGAGTTTTTCCTTCCCTGTGGGTTCAACACTTGGGACTAAAAGAAAGTTAAATAAAAAGAGTTTTTCCTTACCCTAAACCGTATTGCTTGAATGATACGTGCACTTGCATTTTTATCTTAGTGAATTTTATAATTGAATAGTTAGTAATGCCTACATTAATAAGAGTAGCCTCTATAAAAACATAAAATTGAATTATCAGCACAGAGAACAATGGTCAAGTTTTTGGCACCGTTGCCGGAAAGCATCTGAACTCTTGTCTTGGAAATGTTAGTTGAAATGTAGACTTATTTTAGGAAAATTGTAGTATCATTTACTTGAACAAGTGTTTGTTTGTGTGTGAAAAATATTTTTAAGTAATAAAAAAGAAAAAAATAAATTTATGTTTAAGTATTTTTGAGTTTTTTGTTTAATTTTAATATCAGAACTTTTACTTTTGTATGCGTAGTTTAGGATCTGAAGGTTTTACCATACGATTCTGAGTTAGAATGAACTACTACAAAAACTACTACATAAATTTGAAAATAAAAAACTTCATAATTGAAAAGAAATGGCGAACACATCACATAATAACTTAGATAATTAAAATGTTGAAAATGAACATCATCCCACACAAAGACCTTTAAGGGGTTATGTATACCCTACAACAGATGCAATTCATCTTAGCATACAAACCACTACTCTAGTGGCTAACTCATTTGAGCTGCAACATGCTATAATCCAAATGATATAAAACAACCGAGTTGGCGGAACTCCATCTAAGGATTCAAACTTATGCCTAGCTAGTTTCTAGAATTATGTGCTACATTTAAGTATGACGGTGTGTCAATTAACATTGTTAGTCTTAGAATAAGTCCATTTTCTTTAAGGGATACAGTTAAGATGTGGTTGAACTTCTTAGCACTTGGATCTATCAGAACATGGGGTGACTTACTGTAGAAATTTTTAGCTAAGTATTTCTACCTTCAGAAAACGCTAAGCTTAAAAATAATATTGCCTCATTTACTCAGTATGAAAGTGAGTCAATATACGAAGCTTGTGAATGATTTAAAGAACTCCGTAGAAAGTTTCCACATCATGCTTTGCCAGACTATTTGATTATTCAAAAATTTTACAGTGGGTTAGTAGAATCCATTAGATCTATCATTGATACCGTTGCTGGAAATTCATTGGTATCAAAACCATTTGATGAAGCATATTCTTTAATTGAAGAAATGGCTACGAACAACATTAAGTGGCCCTCTAAAAGGGTAAACTCTAAGAAAGTAGCTAATGTTCGTGATATAGATGTGATCTCTATTTTGGCTTCTCAAGTTGAAGTTAGACCAATTTAGAATAAGCTTACCTTAAATACATCAAATGAGTGAGGAAAACTCATTGGGACAAATGATTTATTCTCAATCACCTTCACATGAGACCATGAATGTAATTAATAATAGACCCAATAACCCATATTCTAACAATTATAACCCAAGTTGGAAAAACTAACTAACTTTAACTGGAATAATAATTTTGTGGTGGAAACCAACAATGGGGAAACACTCAAGCAAATCCATTGGGAAATTAGAATAACTTGGGTAATAATAATTATAGACATCAGTATCTTCCAGCCATTAACACTAAACGATAATTTAAGTAGAATAAGTTGTCTATGGAAGAAGTGATGTTATAGATGGGGAATCAATTGCAAAGTCAGAGAGAAGTAATTAGAAATATTGAGAATCATTTGGGACAAATTACTCACTTAGCAATAGTCCTCAGAAAACTCTTCTAACAACACTAAAATTAATTCTAAAGACAAAAATAAAGAGCAAGTTAAAGCTGTCAAGCTAAGAAGTGTTAGAGATTTGGATACTGAAGATTGAAAGACCAATGAAAAAAATTCTAAGGAATTAGAAAAACCTATTTCCTCAACTAAGATTAATATAGAAAGACCACATCTATTATTTACTCAGTACTAAGGGGAAGAGATAGAAGATAACTTGAAGTAGAAGAGTAATCTAAAAGAATTTGATCCTAAATCTGAATTATCTAGAGAGAATCTGATCCAAAATTTAGGAGATCTTGAATTATCTTATAGAGATCCATTTCTTATAAATTTCAAGGATGATATTAATATACAAATTGATAAAATCATTAGAAGAATATTAGATCTAGAAGAAAATATGAGGAACACTAATACAAATCAATCTGAAAAGAAAAAGCTGAAAGAAATATTAAAATTTATGGATTTTTAGGAATCCTTGAATCTGAAAAAGATTGGGCGATTGATCAAGGATTACTCAAAATGTAATTTTGATCCTGGAGGAATCATTTGTAGGGCTGGCGACGTTAAACTAAGAGCTTTATGGGAGGCAGCCATATTTATCAATGTGTTTTGATTTAATATGCTTAACAGTCATTATTATTAGTGTTGTATTGTTTTTGCTTTATTGTGCATTGATCAGTTAGATTGATGATTGATGGATGTTTGGATTGTTAGTGGTTTGATTTGATCTTTGTGAGTAATGAGGGAGGTGATTCCTTAACTTCTTATTATGGCTAGACTTATATATTTTCTTATAGTAGTTGGTTTAATGACAGGCCTAAAATATATACGATTTTTGCTATATAATTTTATTCATTTTTTATGATATTACACTTTAAAGGAAGGTATTTTGTATATTTTTTGGTTTTAGGTACATGAAATGGTGATTGGAGCAAAAGGAAGAAAAAATGGTGCAATTTGGAGAAAAAACAAGCAAGAAATGAAATTCTGCCCTGACACCTTTCGATAAGTCTTTTGATGTTTAATCTCTTTTACACTTCTTACATATTTTTGAATGAGATTACACTTTAAAGAAAGATTGTTTTTATGCTTATTTTTTAGTGCTATTTGTTACGAACGCAACACAACTGAAATGGGGTGAAACGGAGTTGAAACGGAGCCAAACAGAGCGAAACAGTGGAGCCTCGCAGCATCCTGCTCACCGACGGCGAGATCGATCTCGCCGACGGCGAGATTTTCCTGAGACCACCGAAAATTGCCCAAAAAGGCAGCCGATAGCGGCCTCGAACCCGCCGACAGCGGCCCGGACAACCATGAACCGACATTTGGCGGTTTTGGGCCAATATTCGACGTATTTGGACACTTTTTCGAATGGGTGCTTAAGGAAACTCTTCTGAATTCGTCCATGCTCTTTAAAAATGGCAAATTTGTGTTAGAAATGTGTAGATTAGAGAGGAGAAACAATAGAGGAAAAGAGAGAAAAACTTAGAGGAATGTTTAGGATTCTTAGATTAAGAGTAAAAATATAGATTTCTACCCTTTTGGAGAGATTGAAGAGGAGATTTTGAGAGAATTTGTAAGAGATTTCGCTAGCATTGCATGGATCGCCGGGAGACTTTATGGGAGAGATCTTCGTCTTTCTTTCAAGGGGAAAAAGCTAAGTATTGTTCTTCATTATCTTATAATTTTGTAAACATTTATTTAGTGGATTTGCTTTTGTTAAATGAAGTTTCCTTTATGTTTTCTTCGTGTTTTGTGACGCATCTCTCTTACTCTTTCTTCTTCTTTGGAAATAGTGGCATAAAAAGATTATGTCATTGTTTTTCTTTTACTTTTCTTTTGCAATGAGTAGAAATCATGTTTAGGATTTTGTGATGCATGGTAGAAGTAAATTTAATTATAAATGTGATGGTTTTTACTTGCACTTCATTTACATTGCAATAAGGGCCCATTGTAGTATTAAAATTCGTTGTAATTGCATCGACTCGAAAGGACGGTGTAATTCTCAACAAAGTGGAACCACATTCAAATTCCATGGATGGTGAAGTTCATGGGGATTGAATGCAAATAAATAGGGAAATAATATTAATCGGGCGTAGAATTAGAGATTTTAGAGTGACAGACTAAAATCCTCAATTCGGTCCTATCGTTTGGGTGTTGAAGTGTAGATGTTAGCCCTCAGGCGAGGGGAATGTGGGAGCTCCGAAGTGAGAGCCGGTATCCTCCCAGCCTAGCCACAGATTCAGTAACCAAGCATAGGATTAGTCAATGTTCTTTATGCCTGGACCAAAGGGTAAAGATTAGGATTGCTCCTATTTGGCACATACATTATCTATTTCATTGCATAAGAATAGTAGTTTTTAATATCTCAAAATTTTCCAAACCAATTCATCCAAGAAGGGTTATCTTTAGAATTATTATTTGCATTAAGTTATAGTTACTATTACATTTAACACTTGCATTTAGGAGTAGTTGCTAGATAAACACAATTTTAATCGATATTCCAAACTAAGGACTAGTTGTAGTAAACTAGAATTTGACTAAGGACCTCTTACTTCACTTCCTCGGGGATCGATACTGGGGTTTTTAAAGAAAACTCTATATTACTTGAAAAGATACGTATACTTGCGTATTACCCCTAGTGTGTAAAATATTTTTCAATTTTTATATCATTTAAGATTTCGCACACTAGCCGCCATTTATAAATCGGGTCAAGTTTTTGGCCATCTTTTGGAAGTTAAATTACTGCGTAATTGCGGGTCGGGTCATTTAACAAGTCCACTATGACTCAGGTTTCAACCAGGCTTAAATTTTACAAGAGGCCTCATGAATTTAAATAGTGACAGTTCCATCTCAATTTTATTGCTTCGTGTTGACCTCATTTTTGATGAGGTCTTCTCTTCTTCTTTTTAGTATTTAGGATCTAGCCTTAGGCTTTTCCTTTGACTATCTTAGAGGACTAGAATTGGGATCCACCACTTAGAAATTCAAACCACTTCTTAACTCCCCGCAAACTCCACAAACTTGACCGTAGACCCCTAATCACCTAGAGGGTTGAAATCAAATGTGGAAGTTTAAAGGATGAGTTCCTATAGGACTCTTCGGCCTTAGGATCGCCCTGCTGGCCTGGTCTCAGTGAAGGGGCCGACTTACACACACACACTACACTCATACACTACACTTTCACACACCTCCTAAAACCACACCCATACCTAACTTGACCTCCCGACTCATGTAGGTGATTCACATGGATGGTCCTTAACCCCTAAGCCCTCAGGCAAGAGGTTAGGAACAACATAGTGGATGCCTCAAATGAGTCCCTTCATGGCTCATGTGGGCTTGATATGACTTCATGGCTCAACCAAAATGATTTCATTCCACTCAAGTTTACTCAATCTTCAATTTTCCAAATTTTCAATTTTTGACCCCCGGGACCCTACACCCGCCTAACCTACCCAAAACCCTTAAAATCCTCCAAAATTTCCAAATTACCCAAAATTCCTCAAAATCAATCCTAAACATTTCCACATCACTCAAATTGATCATCCATACCAAAAAATACCAAAAATTCCAAAAATACCTCCCAATACCCTCCAAATACCCAAAATACCCCTCTTGACCCAAAAATAAAAAAATTTTGAAAATTCCCAGAAAATTCCAAAAAATCCCAAATATTCCCAATTTCATTTTGTTCAACTATACCATGGGCCAATTTTGTCAATTTACCCTACTTTTATCAAAACCCCCAATTTGACCCATTTTAACCCAAAGTGAACCCAATGTCAAACCAAACCTATCCAATTGACCCAAATTCTGGTCCAATTCAATTCTAAACTTCAATTCAACATTCCCAATACCAATCTAGACCAAATATAAGTCCAATTTGGTTGACATTTGGATCCAATTTCACTTTTGGCCTTAAAGCCCAATTTGGACCCATGACCCAAACCTAACCCAAACTCACCCAATTCAATTCCAATTAACCCCAAATCTTTTCTAAATCTTCCTTAGCATCCCCACAAGCAAAAAACTAACATAATTTGCCCAAAATTTAGACCCAAACCCCACTCAAATTCAACCCAAAGCTAAAAGGCCCAATTTTGACCAAAACCCAAACCTAACCCAAATGAGCCCAAACCCCAAAATCAAAGCCCAACCAAAGTCAAAACCTCTTTGAAACACCCCCATAAACATTTCTCAACATTAATTTTACATTAATTTCAACCCTAGCCCAACATTGGCCCAACTTGGCCCACTTGGACCTATATTGGCCCATTCACTAAAGGAGCCCAAATTCAACCCAATTCAAACCCAAATCACCCCCAATTTGCTTCAAGTCACTCATGACACATCCATGAACTAAACCCAACAATTATTTGGCCCAAGCCTTTACCAAAATTCCATCCCAAAATCCATTTTAAAATTCAAAAGCCCACTTTCCTAAAACCATCTTAAAAGCCCATCTAAGACCATTTCAAAAAACCCAAAATCTACCCTAAAGCCCACATGACATCTTCACTTGCCATCCACTTAATAAAATCCATTCCCTAAGTCCTAAATTCATCATCAAATCATTCCAAATCAAGTTTCATACAAATTCCCATCAAATTACCAAAAAATTCCTAAAATCCATTTTCATGAAATTGACCAAACTTTTTGCCAAGCCAAAGACAAGCTATGCAAGCCATGGACAAGCCACATGAAGCCATGGAAGGCTTGACATGTGATCAAGCCACTAATGGCAAAAGGAGGAGCCTCTTTTAAGCCCCCTTAAAAAGGTTTTAACCCTTTTAATGCTTCACCTTAATCCATGTTTAATCAAAATATTCATGGATGGTGACTTCTCCACCCTTTCCTAGCCGATCCATCCGATCCTCCCTCAGCCCAAATCAACCATGGGGAGGTGAACCAAGCCCAAAAGGTGGGTTGACCCATTTGGACCCAAAATGAGCTCATCCCCCATTCCATTTCAATTCAACTCCTTTACACATGTCCATGGCCAATTGATCGCACAAACTTCCAGCCACGACCTCCCCGACCTCGAGGGTGACCCGACCCCGGCCGGCCAGCCCACCACGGCCGCCGGAAACCACCGTGCCGAGAGCTCACATGTGAGCCAACTTTGGAATTCTCCCTTGCGGAGCTGCCCCATCCCCAGTTGCCATTATAGCTGTTCTTCTCTTGCCAAGAGCAGCTGATCCCAAGCCCTAACTCTCCCTGGGAGGCCCTCCACCCTCTCCTATTTAAACACCTCCCCTCTCGGCCATGAGAGGAGCTGAAAACAATCCTTAAGGAAACTATGCCAAAATTGTTCCAGACTCCTCCCCATACACAGAGCACTTGATCCCCACCGAGATCCCCCTGCCATTTCTTCTCTCGCGAGCTCAATTTCGCAGTCGAAATCCAAGCCCAAAACCAGGACACTTCTCCACAGTGAGCCAATCCCCAATTGATTGGTTCTACACCTTCACCGGACCAAGGGAAGGTGTCCACCAGCAAAAGCCCCATCTCCGGGCCACCCAATTACTCCAGCCTCCAAGCTTTGTGATGGGCTGTGGTCGAAATCATACCTAGGCAATTCACCAGACCGGGGGACTTCATCTGGAGCTTGCTGGGATCCAATCAAAGGTGAAACAACCCTCAGATCGAAGCCACACTTCTCTGAGCAAAGGTATGGCCTCACTCTTCTTCCCGAGCTTCTGAACATTCTCCATTTTTATTGAGTAAATTTCACCCCACATAAACCGTATGGATGTGTTCGTCTTCTCGAGACGAATCCATAGAGCATAAGAACATAAAAATCCATTGAGTATCGAGTGAGATCTTAGGGATTTAGTGCGGATGGCTCTCGGGTGAGGACGCTCGGGGGCGATGAATGGATGTCGTCCATTCAATACACGCGCGGACGGACGGCTCAGATTGCGTCGGACCAGGAGACGGTACGAGAACCGCGGGGCCCGGGCTGCTGACTCAGATGGCGGCATCGAATGGGAGCGCGACACGCGGCGTTTCGGAGCTGCCGAGGTTGACGCGGCGCCACGTGGATAAATAGAAAATTAGTGGTATTTTCTATTTATTTAATTCCCTAAACTTGGAAAATTCATAACTTTGTGTAGGAAAATCATAAAAATAAAATAAAAATACCCTCTTGCTTAGTGAACAGAGGAGAATAATGTGGAAAAGAAATTATTTAATTTCATCAAGTATTTTATTTTTAATAATTTATTTCCTCTCTCGCACATTTTTAATTCTCCATGCATGTATACAATTCACCATGGCATGAGACCATAGGGATTTTGAAGCCTCGAATTTGGGAACAATCCCTGAATTTTCCAAAGTCGAGGCCATCCCTATGAAAAGTTATTGATTTTTCAAATTCATGTTACTGTTTTGAGTATTTTAATTCCAATAAATAGCATGTTGTGAAATAAATTCTAGGAAAATTTAGTGATGTTCCTTATGACCGCAGGACCCTAGGAAAAATAGGTTTTGAGTTAGTTCATTTAAAACAACCCTAATTGGCTTAAACACCCAAAATGGATCTCTAATTAATTAGAGATAACCATATGTCAAATTGACTTGAAATCAATTCTCCACTGACCTTTAGGATTAGAGGAACCCACCATAAAATTTGAAGTCAATTGGACTTGGTTAGCCCTACTAAATGGGTTGATTAAGCCACTTAGTCATTTTAAACTTTAAGAATTCATAACTTTCAAAATATCTTTCAAAAACTCACCAAATTGGTTTTGGAGCCTCTCTGATGTTAGGGGAATTTAAGAAAATTAAAATTTCAATTTTCTAAAAAAGTTGATTTTTAATATTATTTTAATATTTTTAATAATTAAAAAATAATAAAAATCACAAAAATAATAAAATTCACCAAAATGTCACATTTTGAATTTTAATCACTTAGGAATAAACCCCATATTTTTCTTAGGTCTATTTAGTGAGATATTAAATTTTAAAGCTCTAGGGTAATTTTAAAATTAAAAAAATGTATTTTCTAGCATTTTCACTAAAATAATTATAATAAATTATAGAAAAATTAGAAAATTGTGAAATTTGATTCTCTAATTTCCTTGATATCTGGGAGATTTTTTAAAAATATAAAATTCATTTTTCAACATTTATTTTATTTTTAAATTAATTAACACTCCAAAACTTAAAATAATTATAATAAAAATAATATAATTCAAAAAATCACAATAATTGGTCCAAGTGGTTCTCTGATCATTAGGAATGTCCCCTAATTTTCTTAAGGACAGAAACTTTCCCTTGGTCATGTTATTAAATTTTTCTTGGAAATCTCTATTTTCTACCAAAAATAATTATATAAATAAATTAAATACAGAAAAATCACATTTTCTCCTCTCATGTCTTTATTGACATATGAGTGAAGTCACATAAAAATTTCAAGTTCATTTGAGTTCAATTTAGTGAGTTATGAAATTATTAAGCTTAAAGGGTAAAATGGTAATTAAAAATCTTAACCCTTAATTAAAACTTTAGGTTTAATAAAATTAACAAATAAAATATTTGATCCTAATCTGATTTGGATGATTGAAATTTAAATAATTAAAGGGTAGAAACCCATTAAGCAATTTAAAATAATTAAACCTTAATTAAATAATTGATTAAATTTGGAAGAATAATAAAATTGAAATTATTAAAATAGGGATATTATTAGGAAGAGATTTATTCTTTAATTTAAAATTCCCTAAATTAATCATCTCATTAATATTCAATTCTTAATTAAAATGATAACTCAAATTCAAAACATTAAAAGACTTAGTCATTAAACTAAAATTAAATTATTAAACTCTTTTAAAATTTCAATTAAAATTAAATAAATAAAATAAAATTTAAATTAAATTAAATTAAATTAAAATTAAAAATTAAATTAAATTAAATAAACAAATTAAATTAAATTAAATTAAATTAAATTAAATTAAATAAATTTAATTAAATTAAATTAAATAAATTAAATTAAATTAAATTAAATTAAATTAAAATTAAATTAAATTAAATGAGTTAAATTAAATTAAATTAAATAAATTAAATTAAATAAATTAAATTAAATTAAATAAATTAAAATAAATTAAATTAAATTAAATAAAATAAAATAAATTAAATTAAATTAAATTAAAATTAAATCAAATCAAATCAAATTAATTTAATGTAACATCAAATCGAAACTAAATTGAATTAAATTGAATTAAATTACATTAAAACTCAATTAAATTAAATTAAATTAATTTAAGTTGAATTAAATATAACATCACCAAAGACATAAAGAATTCAAAATAAATCTAAAATAACTTGAACACTATTCCAAACTTAAACCCATTAATTGAATTTAAACTAAATCACAAATCATTTGAACACCAATTTACCCTCGAAAGCTTTAGTTATCGTAACTCCTAAACAGAATATTAAATGAAATGTTACTTCACTTATAGGACATTCAAACATCCTAGTTCACTGAGCAAGATGACAAAACTTGAGATTCTTGGACGATTAATTCATTTGTATAATTAAATTCATTTGGACTTAAAACAATCCTAGAAATATTGAAAAGATGTTTAAGATTTACCTTAAGCACTTCCTCGATATGATAAGATGTTCATAAGAACAATTGAACTTAATTGTTCTTTGATGAAGAAAATCGTCTTCAAACCAAAACACAAGAAACCTAGACGTCATAGGAAATGACTAAGCATAGGGTTAGGAATTTGGTAGAAAACCATAACCCTTACCTTAGCTTTACCTAGGAACTTGCTTAAATATTCTAATTGTGTTTTAAGTGCGGCTTGGGATGACGGGAAGACCCTCCGGGTATGCTTTTATTTTATTGCAATTTACTTTCTTGCAATTTACATTATTGCGATTTCATTAATCTCATCGCACTTACTTTTCTTGCATGATAAACAATCGTTGCATGAAAACCCACACCTTTAGGATAGTCCCCGAAAGCGAAACAAAACTAAACTAAAAGTCATTGCAAGATAAAATTCACCGCCACAACATTTCAAAATATAAAACAACTCAAAATTTAATCACAAACAGAACACAAAACTACAATTACAACTAAATTAAAACGTCCTGTTGGATGATCGGGAATACCTCGCATGATGTAACCTACGTGTTGCTAACGGGATTTCCCACGGTCTAAATGAAAGTGTGGAGCTCATTGAGTTGAGTTTAGCAAATTCATCTAGACTAAGTGAATCCGATAAAAATAATGATGCCGGAAGGATGGAACTGTGGGATCTTAACCGGTGTTGTTATAATCAACTTTAAGATTTGTTTTAATTAAAACACAAAAAACACTTGGAAATTAAGATTTTCTCTAAACCAAAACACTTCTCTCATCTCCTGATTTATGACTTCTAAGACTAAACCTCTGCAACAACAAGGAGCTCGGAGCATGGTGGGCGGCACGGCCATCGTCATCAACAAAACCCGAGTCTACTTCGACAAAAATTTCCTAGAACTAAATAACAAAGCCATAGGATTTCGAGGTAGTTTGCCTAGTGCAACATAAATCCTCAACTCGTCGTTAGGCATTTGCATTGCAAATTAAGCCCTAACCTGTCTTAGGATTTCGAGGTAGTCGTCTGATACGACATAAACCCTCACATCTTCGAGGCTATTTGTGTGATTTTATCATACAAATATAAGCCCTAATTAATTAAAATTGGCAAGATCAAAACATTAAATAAATATTAGGATTTTCCTAAATCTAAGCCAAACAATAGGATAGTAGGGAAATTACCGAAGTTCACTTCGAATCCGTAATTTCTCCTACTTTTCTTCCTTTGAATTCTCAAAACAAAATGTTCCAAACTTGATCCATTCCCTATTGAAATTCCAAAATTCAATCCCTTGAAAACCTTAAACTTTGAAATTCTTGAGAGCAGAATTATTGATTATTATCGAAAGTTTTCTTAGGTGATTCCTGTCACTTAAGATGTAATTAACTATAGGGGCTTGCCCTTATAGGGAATTTTAAAGAACCCGGAGTAATATAAACCTCGTTTAATGCTTTCATATTAAGCGAGGGAATTTGTCGGCTTATAAAATTGGTTCACGAGACCAAACGGATGTCACAAATCTTCTAGTTTATTTGATCGATCCCCACCATCAAGCAGTGTGTCTATCCTTAGGGATAAATACACGGTTTGTGGTGCGGTGCTCGTTTATATAAACTATTTGGGATGTGAGATCGGTTTAATCTCATATATTAAAACCTTCAAATTTAAAATTATTTTCAAAATCAAATACTACTTTTCAAATTATTATTTAAATTAAATTAAAAATTCGCCGCACAATTTCTGTTAGGCGACCCCTTTCCAAAATATCACATAACCTAAAAATAGTGCCGACAACTTCTGGCGACTCCGCTGGGGATGATTCCTCTCTCCATTATAATTAGATAATTCTGCTTTCAAAAATCGGTAGTGTATCCATGTCCTTAATGGGTCAAACTACCCTTCTTTCCGTTGGAATACTATGTTCATTTCTACCTTGGACAAGTATAGCCAACATTCTCTCGGATTTAGGAGCCACTGTTTAGACACCCATAAACAGAGAGGTTCCGAGATCCTTTTACCTCATTTCTGAGGTGGGGTGGACCCCCAATAGGTGTTAGTTTAGGAGTGATCCTTCGAGTCAAGGAGTCTTGCATAAGACTTTCTTTTCCTTTCCAACTCCGAATCGGATTCCTTACCTTCTCTACACCTTTGAACATTCCATTCTAAATAAACAAACCCTTTAATGAATGATTCTTTTAACAAATAATTCCTTCTTATAAATACATGAACAAGAATGTGTTCGGACTCTTTTCAATTCCTTTCTTTTCGTCCTAAAGAAAAGAAGCATAACTTGGGACTGACAACCAGAATCTACCCACGTGAAATGGAAGCCCCAAAGCTGATTTTCTCCTTCACCAATGGATCGGACTTCGCTGTTTATAAGGATGAGCTGCCCGACGATGGGATCATCCGGTTTGGACAAGGATTTGAGAACACGAATGTCAAGATCACCGACGTTTCCCTTTTCGCACTGACGAACAAGGTGTCTGAAGCTAAGAGGCCGCTGATTGAGTTCAACCTTAGGTCGACCCAAGAGTTTCCTCCCCTGCAAAAGATCCCAACCGGGAGGAGTACTCGCTGTTCGCGAGAGGACCGATTCTTACTACCCCCACGAGTCTAGTTGTTTCGCACCTACCCCGACCCGGCTATCGGTCATCTCCACAGTATGAACAACCGCCTCGTCCGCAACGTACATTAAGGGAGCTTCTGAGCAGAGAATATCCGTTCAAGAATGAAGCAGTGCCGAAAATGTTCCGTAGTCTGCTGAAGACTCCAGATTTCTAGCTACCAGAGCCTAAAAGACCAGAAGAAGTCAACAAGAAAAGTGATCCCAACTTTTGCCCCTACCACCGGATGCATGGACACAAGATAGAAGATTGCATTACCTTCAAAAGTTGGCTCAATGACAACCTTCGGAAAGGGAATATAACGATCCCGAAGGAGTACATGAAGGAACCCCAGAAAGGAGGTTCCGTCAATGTTATCTCAACTGATCCCATCATTCCGATAGATCCCTATACGACAGACGATGGATGGACAACCGCTTGGACAAGGTCTTCGAGAAAGATTTTAGACAGCATCCAAACCGCTTCGGTGCGAGCTTCAATTCAGAGTTCGAGACCTGTTAAGCCGGTACTATCACTTGCGATAGAAGAACCACCTCAACAGGAGACGATTAAAGAGAAGAAGAAAATCAACGAAGAAGAGAGGACCGAGACTCCTAAGGCTAGGACTAGGGGCCGCTTATCCTAGGATAGTTGTTTCGATTCGGGGAGAAATCCCTCGAACCTCCGACTACGTATGATTATCTGCTCACTTCGGTGGGATCATATAATGATAAGGGTGATGGCGTTGGCTACGTTTTGACTATTTCTAACGATTACGTAACTAGCGACAATCCGAACATCGATTTCGATACCAACGACAATTCTCAAATCATACACAATCTCGACGATCAAAAAGACAAAGAAGACATCCATCAAGGAGGCTACGAGAGTTCAACAAGCAACGAATCTATCTGCGAGTTTCGAGGAGCTCCAATCACAATAGAGTTAGAGCCTTCAGACTCTGAAGCTAATACGGAAGAGCCTGTCATTCCGATTCAGGTGGAGACACCGGCAAGCTCAACACTAGATTCAAAAGAAATTATGGAAGTCAACTTAAGAAGTGGAAGAGTTCTACCTCCGAGAATGAGTCCAAAAGACAAAGGAAAGCAGGTGGTTGTTCAAGAAGAACCAACCTCAGCAGAAGAAATACCCATTCGAGAAGAAGCCGAGACACATGGAAATAAAGTGAACTACAACGTGCTAGCCCATCTTAGGAAACTACCGGCCAAACTGAGCATTTACGATGTTCTCATCTTATCAAAGGAGATGATAAAAGCTCTGATCAAGGCCTTACTTGATCCGGAAATTTGCTTAGCTCAAATGGCCGGAGATTCCTTAGATGAGGTTTGCTCGTTAAAGGAACAGCGAGGTGTTACCTTCACGGACAATGACCTACTACTTGGGACGGCAGATCACAACCGACCGTTGTACATTTCAGTTACAATTGGGAAGTTTACGCTCTCCAGAGTATTGGTGGATCCAAGAGCATCAATCAATATAATGAGTCTCCGAACACTAGCATATTTGGAAATTGATGCTCGTGAGCTCGAAGCCGACAAAATGTTATTAAGAGGATTCAACCAGAAAGGAGAAAGAGCCCTCGGGTCAATAACGCTACTAATGAAGACCGGTGACTTAGCAAAGACAACCGCAAATTTTCACATAATTGATTCAAAAACGTCGTTCAACGCTCTACTGGGCTGACCATGGATACATGAAAACAGGATGGTACCATCATCTCTACATCAGTGCATCAAATACTACGATGGAGGAGAACAGTGCATCAAAGGTGATTTACAACCATTCTCCGTACATGAAATTGGAATCCACGAAGATGCAGCTTATTATGCACCACCGAAGAAAACAATCTTCTCCAGAGATACCGTAACAAATGAAGCAAAGAAAGTTTGGGATAACGAAGAACCTGAAGTTCTAGTCCGACAGCTCACTCACCACTCCCTTCCGGCGAGATGGTGAAGGTTTCTCTACAACTCGCATCCGAGGTCGAGGCCGGGGACGAGGCCGTGGTAGTAGACGCTAGGATGCGTTGGACGGAGGAAGCCGACCATCAATGTTGATTGGGAAGACAGCTTACGAAGAAGAAGAAAAATCAAGCAAGAAGCAAGAACAATAAGTCGGAAGAAGCCGCAATTCAAGATCTCCTCGAAGATGAAAATAATGAAGAATACAAATCAATGTACGAGAAGATTAACCACTACGTACATACTATGACCCTAACCCCGATCCATTCTAATAAGATCGAGGGTATGGTGGTCAAAGAGGTACGTAGCGACGGTGCAAAGTCAATCAAATTCTACTGTGGTGCTTCTTCCTCCAAAACTGAAAATAATGTACAATTTGAAGATGTCACTTCATCAGAATTAATGGAATTACCTTTTGAGTGGTACTCTCCCTGTGTTCAAAATTTAATTCAACGTGGCTTCTTACCTCGACGATGGACAAAAGGTCAATCACAACATTTTGAAAAATTATGGAATAACTCCGGTCGTCCACCTAATTCAAAGTATGGACTCAGATTCGACACAGTAGGATCAGTTGACGATACTGAATTTTGCTTGGTTGTCACTTGCGAGCCTAATGAAAATTGCATGGAAACTACAGATGAACTCGAAGATTTACAAATTGGAGACGCTCCACCAGAATTCGAAGAAGAGATTAAATCTACAATAGATGAGCTAACGGAAGTTAACTTAGGTACTAGCGAAGAACCTAGACCTACCTTTGTTAGCTCCTTACTCAATAAAGAAGACTCCGAAGAAATAATCAAGTTATTAATGGAATTTAAAGATTGTTTTGCTTGGAACTACGATGAGATGCCAGGATTAGCTCCAGAGGTCGCAGTCCATAAGCTAGGAGTGGATCCTACTTATGTCCCAGGCAGACAAGGTCCCAGAAGAATACGTCTAGAAATCGAACAACAAGTCATAGCTAAAGTTAAAAAGCTAATAGACGCTAAATTTGTCCATGAAGAACAAAACCCGACTTGGTTAGCCAATGTGGTGCCGATCGAAAGAAGAATGGTCGGATCGAATTTGTGTGGACTTCGGAGATTTAAACAAGGCATGTCCAAAGGATGAATTCCTCTACCGATCCCGTAACTAATGATCGACATTGCTTCGACACACGAGATATTTTCATTCATGGATGGATCTTCGGGATACAACCGGATAAAAATGGCTCCGAGAAGATGAAAAGCTTACAACATTCGTAACGCCGATCGGAGTATTTTGCTACACAGTGATGCCATTCGGACTGAAGAACGCAGAAGCAACCTACCAGAGAGCGATGACAAGAATTTTTGATGATCTCATCCACAATCAAGTCGAATGCTACGTGAACGATGTGGTCATCAAAAGCAAAGTAAAGGACAACCACTTGTATGATTTAAGAATTGTTTTTGAACGATTAAGACAATTTAACCTTAAGATGAATCCCTTAAAATGCGCCTTCGGCGTCACCTCCGGGAAATTCTTAGGATTCGTTGTCCGACACCGTGGAATTGAAATCGACCCGGAAAAGATTAAAGCTATCTTAGAAATGTCGCCTCCCAAAACCTTAAAACAACTACGATCCTTTCAAGGGAAGTTGGCATATCTTCGACGCTTTATCTCAAACTTGTCGAGTAGGTGTCGACCTTTCTCGGCACTAGTTAAAAAGGATGCCAAATTTATCCGGGAAGAGAAATGCCGTAAGGCCTTCGAGGACATTAAACAATATTTAATGACACCTCCCGTCCTAGCAACCCCGGCCTCGGGTAGACCGTCGATACTTTATACCGCGGCTTTAGACGACTCTCTCGGAGCCCTGTTAGCTCAGGTCAATGATGAGGGTAAAGAAAATGCTCTTTACTACTTAAGCCGTCGTTTACTTCCGACGGAAATAAGGTATCCCGCAATTGAAAAGCATTGTTTGGCCCTGATCTTCGCCGCTCAAAAGCTCAAGCACTACATGCTTTCTCATAAGGTCAACTCGATCTCGAAGTTTAATCCATTGCAATACTTGATGACTCGTCCAACACTTTCCGGCGGACTTGCCGGATGGTCAATGATATTATTGCAATTCGATATAACTTTCGTGCCTCTTCGTGCCGTAAAAGGACAAGTCTTAGCAGACTTTCTCGCGAAGACACCCTTTGCGGCGGAATCTCCCCTCAATGACGATTTGCCGGATGAACAAATAATGAGCCTAGAAGACCCCGATGATCGACGTTGGGAATTATATTACGACGGAGCATCTTCAAGACACACGAGACGAAGAATCGCAAGTGATAGTGCCCGTAAGGCAGGAATCGGGCTAATCTTTATAACACCGGAGCGGGGGATGTTAAGGTACTCCTACCACTTGACGGAACCATGTACAAACAACGAGCGGAATACGAAGCCCTCATAACGAGATCGGAATTAACTATTCAAATGGGGATAACAGACATCAACATCTAGGGGGACTCACAATTGATTATTCAACAGATCGCCGGACAATACAGAATTTTAAAGCCAAGACTCGAGCAATACTTCCAGTATGCCATACAGTTGTTGGAACAAATTCCAAATGTGACGATCTACAAAATACCCAGAAAAGAAAATGCTTTAGCAGATGCTTTAGCCCGTCTCGCAAAAGAATTTGCACTGTTTGCAAGATGAATCAGTGGAAGTGTCGGTTCACGGACGTCGGATCCTATCGCGGCTCGACATAGACACAATACACAAATCGGAAAAGAAAAAGAATCGGTTACGCAAAGTGACGAAAAACACGGAAGATTGGCGACAACCATTAGTAGACTACACCGCAAACAGGAAAGCTACCGGACGATAGGTCACCTGCCCATCGGATCAAGAAAAGAACTCGTCTTACGCATTAATAAACAACACATTGTACGGAAGGTCTTTTGATCAAATGTGGCTAAGGTGCCTAAGCGGGTCCGAGGCCCGTGAAATTGTTAAAGAGGTGCATTCAGGACTCTGTGGCGCTCACCAGTCGGGTCCGAAGATGAAAATGAAGATTAAAAGACTAGGGTATGTTGACCTCATTTTTGATGAGGTCTTCTGTTCTTCTTTTTAGTACTTAGGATCTAGCCTTAGGCTTTTCCTTTGACTATCTTAGAGGACTAGAATCGGGACCCACCTTTTAGAAATTCAAACCACTTCTTAACTCCCCGCAAACTCCACAAACTCGACTCGTAGACCCCTAATCACCTGAGGGTTGAAATCAAATGTGGAAGTTTAAAGGATGAGTTCCTATAGGACTCTTTGGCCTCGGATCCGCCCAGGTGGCTCGGTCCAGTGAAGGGGCCGACTTACACACACTACACTTATACACTACACCTACACACTACACTTCCACATACTTCCTAAAACCACGACCATACCTAACTTAACCTCCCGACTCATGTAGATGGTTCACATGGATGGTCCTTAACCCCTAAGCCCTCGGCTAAGAGGGTTAGGAACAACATAGTGAATGCCTCAAATGAGTCCCTTCATGGCTCATGTGGGCTTGATATGGTTTCATGGCTCAACCAAAATGATTTCTTTCCACTTAAATTCACCCAATCTTCAATTTCCCAAATATTCCCAATTTCATTTTGTTCAACTACACCATGGACCAATTATGTCAATTTACCCTACTTTTGTCAAAACCCCCAATTTGACCCATTTTAACCCAAAGTGAACCCAATGTCAAACCAAACCTACCCAATTGACCCCAATTTTGGTCCAATTCAATTCTAAACTTCAATTCAACATTCCCAATACCCATATAGACCAAATCCAAGCCCAATTTGATTGACATTTGGATCCAATCTCACTTTTGGCCTTAAAGCCCAATTTGGACCCATGACCCAAACCTAACCCGAACTCACCCAATTCAATTCCAATTAACCCCAAATCTTTTCTAAACCTTCCTTAACATTCCCACAAATAAAACACTAACATGATTTGCCCAACATTTAGACCCAAACCCCAATCAAATTCAACCCAAAGCTAAAAGGCCCAATTTTGACCTAAACCCAAACCTAACCCAAATGGGCCCAAACCCCAAAATCAAAGCCCAACCAAAGTCAAAACCTCTTTGAAACACTCCCATAAACATTTCTCAACATTGATTTTATATCAATTTCAACCCTAGCCCAACATTAGCCCAACTTGGCCCACTTGGACCTACATAGGCCCACTTACCAAATAAACCCAAATTCAAACCAATTCAACTCCAAATCACATCAAATTGATTCCAAGCCCTTCATAGAACATCCCTAAACCAATTATGACATTTATTTGACAAAGTTCTTCACAAAATTTTTATCCAAATGCCCATCCTAAAATCAAAAGCCCATTTCCCTTAAACTTTCCTAAAAGCCCACTTCACCACATCCAAAGGCCCAAAATCTACCCTAAAGCCCACATGACATCTCCATTTGTCATCCACTTAATTAAAGCCATTACCTAAGTCCTAAATTCACCATCAAATTATTCCAAATCAAGTTTCACACAAATTTCCATCAAATTACCAAAAATTCTTAAAACCCATTTTCATGAAATTGACCAAACCTTTTCCCAAGCCGAAGGTGAGCCATGCAAGCCATGGACAAGCCACATGAAGCCATGGAAGGCTTGACATGTGATCAAGCCATTAATGGCAAAAGGAGGGGCCCCTTTCCTAATCCTCCTTAACCCCTTTTTTACCTTAAGCATGTCACACACTAAACCATGCTTAGCCACCTCATCATGGATGGAGACCACACCACTCTCCCTTGGCTGACCCAACTGATCCTCTCAGCCCAAAATCAAGCCATGGGGAGGTGCACCCAACCCAAATCAATGGGTTGACCAAATTAAGGCCAAAATGACCCCCTCTCCATTCCATTTTAATTCAAACACTTTACACATGTCCAAGCCCGATCGACTTCACCATTGCCAAGCTCCGACTCCGCTCGGTCAAGATGGTGACCCATGCCTGCTGGCCGCCCGCCCGGATCGCCGGAAAACACCACACCCGAGAGCATCATGTGAGCCCAAGCTTGGAATTCTCACCTGCCGAGTTGCCCCATGCCCAATGGCCACGATGGTCGTTCTTCTCCTCACCAGAGCAGCTGATCCCATGCCTCAACTCCCCCTGGGAGGCCCTCTACCCTCTCCTATTTAAACTCCACCCCTCTCGGCCATGAAGGAAGTTGAGCACAAACCTTGCCGAAAGTCTGCCAAAATTGTTCCAGACCCTTCTCCACCCTTAGAGCAGTTGATCCTCAGTGTCAATTTGCCCTAATCCCCACTGATAAAATCCAATTTCCCAACTGAAATTCCACCCAAAACCAGGACACTTCTCCACGAAGTGAGCCAATTCCCAAATTGATTGGTTCTACACCTTCACTCGGACCGAGGGAAGGTGTCCATCGACAAAAGCCCCATCACCGGGCCACCCGGCTTGCTCCAGCCTCCAAGCTTTGTGATCGGGCTTGGTCGAAATCACATCTAGACAATTCACCAGACCAGGAGACTTCATCTGGAGCTTGCTGGGATCCAATCGAAGGTGCAACAACTCTCAGATTGAAGCCACACTTCTCTAAGCAAAGGTATGAACTAATTCTTCATCCCGAGCTTCTGGAGATTCTCCATTTCAAATGCTTTAATTTCAATGCATGATAACCGTATAGATGTGTTCGTCTCTTCGAGACGAATCCATAGAGCATAAGAACATAAAAATCCATTGAGTATCGAGTGAGATCTTAGGGATTTAGTGTGGACGGCTCTCGGGTGAGGACGCTCGGGGACGATGAACGGATGCCGTCCATTCAATACACGTGCGGACGGACGGCTCAGATGGCGTCGGACCAGGAGACGGTACGAGAACCGCGGGGCCCGGGCTGCTGACTCAGGTGGCGGCGTCGAATGGGAGCGCGCCACGCGGCGTTTCGGAGCTGCCGAGGTTGACGCGGCGCCGCGTGGATAAATAGAAAATTAGGGTATTTTTTTGATTTATTTAATTCCCTAAACTTCAAAAATTCATAACTTTGTGTAGGAAAATCAGAAAAATAAAATAAAAATACCCTCTTGCTTAGTGAACGAGAGGAGAATAATGTGGAAAAGAAATCATTTAATTTCATCGAGTATTTTATTTTTTATAATTTATTTACTCTCTGCATACATTTAATTCTCCATGCATGTATACAATTTACCATAGCATGAGACCATAGGGCTTTTGAAGCCTCGAATTTGGGAACATTCCCCGAATTTTCCAAAGTTAGAGGACATCCCTATGAAAAGTTATTGATTTTTCAAATTCAGAGCTACTTGTTTTGAGTATTTTAATTCCAATAAATAGCATGTTGTGAAATAAATTCTAGGAAAATTTGGTGATGTTCCTTATGACCAGAGAACCCTAGGAAAAATAGGTTTTGACTTAGTTTATTTAAAACAACCCTAATTAGCTTAAACACCCAAAATAGGTCTTTAATTAATTAGAGTTAACCATGCATCAAATTGACTTGAAATCAATTCTCCACTGACCTTTAGGTTTAGAGGAATCCACCATAAAAGTTTGAGGTCAATTGGACTTGGTTAGCCCCACTAATTGGGTTGATTAAGCCACTTAGCCATTTTAAACTTTAAAAATTCATAACTTTTAAAATACCTTTCAAAAATCCACCAAATTGGTTTTGGAGCCTCTCTGATATCAGGGGAATCTAAGAAAATTAAAATTTCAATTTTCTAAAAAAGTTGATTTTTAATAATATATTAATATTTTTAATAATTAAAAAATAATAAAAATCAGAAAAATAATAAAATTCACCAAAATGTCACATTTTAAATTTTAATCACTTAGGAACAAACCCCATATTTTTCCTAGGTCTATTTAGTGAGATATTAAGTTTTAAAGCTCTAGGGTAAATTTTAAAATTAAAAAAATGTATTTTCTAGCATTTTCACTAAAATAATTATAATAAATCATAGAAAAATTAGAAAATTGTAAGATTTGATTCTCTGATTTCCTTGATATCAGAGAGATTTTTGAAAAATATAAAATTCATTTTTCAACATTTATTTTATTTTTAAATTAATTAACACTCCAAAACATAAAATAATTATAATAAAAATAATATAATTCAAAAAATCACCAAAATTGGTCCAAGTGATCCTCTGGTCATTAGGAATGTCCCCTAATTTTCTTAAGGACAGAAAATTTCCCTTGGTCATGTTATTAAATTTTCCTTGAAAATCTCTATTTTCTACCAAAAATAATTATATAAATAAATTAAATACAGAAAAATCACATTTTCTCCTCTCATGTCTTTATGGACATATGAGTGAGGTTACATAAAAATTTCAAGTTCATTTGAATTCAATTTAGTGAGTTATGAAATTATTAAGCTTAAAGGGTAAAATGGTAATTAAAATTTTAACCCTTAATTAAAACTTTAGGTTTAATAAAAAAATTAACAAGTAAAATATTTGATCCTAATCTGATTTGGATGATTGAAATTTAAATGATTAAAGGGTAGAAACCCATTAAGCAATTTTAAAATGATTAAACTTTAATTAAATAATGGATTAAATTTGGAAGAATAATAAAATTGGAATTATTAAAATAGGGATATTATTAGGAAGAGATTTATTCTTTAATTTAAAAATCCATAAATTAATTATCTCATTAATATTCAATTCTTAATTAAAATGATAACTCGAATTTAAAATATTAAAAAACTTAATCATTAAACTAAAATTAAATTATTAAACTTTTAAAAATTTCAATTAAAATTAAAAATAAAATTAAATTAAAATTAAATTAAAATTAAATTAAATTAAATAAATTAAATTAAATTAAATTAAATTAAATTAAGATTAAAAAATTAAATTATATTAAAAATTAAATTAAATTAAATTAAATCAAATTAAATTAAATTAAACAAATTAAATTAAATTAAATTAAATTAAATTAAATTAAATTAAATTAAATCAAATTAAATCAAATTAAATTAAATTAAATTAAATTAAATTAAATTAAATCAAATTAAATTAAAATTAAATCAAATCAAATTAATTAAACATCAAATCAAATTAAATTGAACTATATTGAATTAAATTAAATTAAAACTCAATTAAATTAAATTAAATTAAATTAAGTTGAATTAAATATAACATCACCAAAGACATAAAGAGTTCAAAATAAATCTAAAACAACTTGAACACTATTCCAAATTTAAACCTATTAACTTAAATTAAATCATTTGAACACCAATTTGCCCTCGAAAGCTTTAGTTATCATAACTCCTAAACAGAACATTAAATGAAATGTTACTTCACCTATAGGATATTCAAATGTCCTAGTTCACTGAGCAAGATAACAACAAAACTTGAATTCCCGGACGATTAATTCATTTGTATAATTAAATTCATTTGGACTTAAAACAATCCTAGAAATATTGAAAAGATGTTTAAGATTCTTCTTAAACACTTTCTCAATATGATAGGATGTTTATAAGAACAATTGAATTTAATTGTTCTTTGATGAAGAAAATTGTCCTCAAACCAAAACACAAAGATCTAGACGTCATAGGAAATGACTAGCTATAGGATTAGGAACTTGGTAGAAAACCATAACCCTTCCCTTAGCTTTACCTAGGAACTTGCTTAAACATTCTAATTATGTTTTAAGTGCAGCTTGGGATGACGGGAAGACCCTCCAGGTACACTTTTATTTTATTGCAATTTACTTTCTTACAATTTACTTTATTGCAAATGCACTTACTTTTCTTGCATGATAAATAACTGTTGCATGAAAACCCACACCTTTAGGATAGTCCCTAAAACTGAAACCAAAACTAAGTTAAAAGTCATTGCAAGATAAAATTCACCGCCACAACATTTCAAAATATAAAACAACTTAAAATTTAATCACAAACAGAACACAAAACTACAATTACAATTAAATTAAAACGTCCTGTTGGATGATCGGGAATACCTCGGATGATGTAACCTACGTGTTGCTAACGGGATTTCCCACGGTCTAAATGAAAGTGTGGAACTCATTCGAGTTGAGTTTAGCAAATTCATCCGGACTAAGTGAATCCGATAAAAATAATGATGCGGAAGGATGGAATCGTGGGATCTTAACCGGTGTCGTTATAATCAACTTTAAGATTTGTTTTAATTAAAACATAAAAATCACACTGGAAATTAAGATTTTCTACGAACCAAAACACTTTTCTCATCCCCCGATTTATGATTTCTAAAACTAAACCTCTGCAACAAAAATGTGCTCGGAGCATGGTGGGCGAGCACGGCCATCGTCGTCAGCAAAACTTGAATCTACATCGGCAAAACTTTCCTAGAATTAAATAACAAAGCCATAGGACTTCGAGGTAGTTTGCACTAGTGCAACATAAATCCTCAACTCTTCGTTAGGCATTTGCATTGTAAATTAAGCCCTAACCGGTCTTAGGATTCCGAGGTAGTCGTCCGGTACGACAATAAACCCTCACATCTTCGAGGCTATTTGTTTGATTTTATCATACAAATATAAACCCTAATTAATTAAAATTGGCAAGATCAAAACATTTAAATAAATATTAGGACTCTCCTAAACTCAAGCCAAACAATAGGATAGTCGTGAAATTACCGAAGTTCGCTTCGAATCTGTGATTTCTCCTACTTTTCTACCTTTGGATTCCCAAAACAAAATGTTCCAAATTTGATCCATTCCCTATTGAAATTCCAAAATTCAATCCCTTGAAAACTTAAACTTTGAAATCCTTGAGAGCAGAATTATTGATTATTATCGAGAGTTTTCTTAGGTGATTCCCATCACTTAAGATGTAATTAAGCTATAGGGGCTTGCCCTTATAGGGAATTTTAAAGAACCTGAGTAATATAAACCTCGTTTAATGCTTTCATATTAAGCGAGGGAATTTGTCGGCTTATAAAATTGGTTCGCAGACCAAACGGATGTCACAAATTTTCTAGTTTATTTAATCGAGCCCCACCATCAAGCAGTGTGTCTATCCTTAGGGATAGGTACACGGTTTGTGGTGCGGTGCTCGTTTATATAAACTATTTGGGATGTGAGATCAGTTTGATTCCATATCTTAAAATTTTCAAATTTAAAATTATTTTCAAAATCAAATACTACTTTTCAAATTACTTATTTAAATTAAATTAAAAATTTGCCGACAACTTTTGTTAGGCGACCCCCCTTTTAAAATAATACAACACAACCTGAAAATAAGCCGTACAGGTACTACTGGCCCTCAATGATGACCGATGCGCATGAAAATCGCCAAGAGCTGTCACCAATGCCAATTGCACGGAGTGGTTCTACACCAACCTCCAAATGTGCTACATCCGACAATTGCATCGTGGCCATTTGAATGTTGGGGCACGGATATAGTGGGTCCGATAGAACCACCATCTTCAAAAGGACATCGCTTCATTCTTGCGGCTACAGATTACTTTTCCAAGTGGGCGAGGCGGTTCCGCTTAGAAGTGAAAGCACACCACGTGCTACAGTTTTTCAAGAACCAAGTTGTCTACCGTTTCGGGGTGCCACGCAGAATCATCTCAGATAATGGGTCAGCATTCAGAAGCACACAAATTAACAATTTTGTCAGGAGACACGACATCGACTGGCGATATTCAACAATTTACTACCTAAGAGCAAACGGCCTTGCTGAGGCTTTTAAGAAAACTCTCGTTCAAATTTTAAAGAAAACTTTGGACGATAATAAGAGAAATTGGCACGAGAAGTTGTTAGAAGCCTTATGGGCTCTACGGACAACCTTCGAACTCCTACTCGAAGCTACACCTTACACTCCGGTGTATGGGTCCGAGGCGATTTACCTTTATAGGTTCGGCTTCCTTCACTCGGAATCGCGAGTTGCAAACAAGATCACGACGAGAAGAGAATGCCAAATTACGACTAGAAGAATTAGAAAGCCCGGAAGGAAAAGACTTGCGGCGCGACGGAATTTAGAACTATACCAAGCTAAGATGGTTCAAGCCCATGACAAGGCGGGTCCGCCCAAGAACCTTCAAAGTTGGTGACTTAGTTCTTGTTCTCGAGAGACCTATTCTTGCACACCGCAAGATAGGAGGAAAATTTGAACCCACTTGGGAAGGACCGTTTGTGGTTGAAGCGAGTATACTCGGGAGGTTCCTACCGGCTAGTGAATTGCCGGGGAGAACGACATATGCTTCGATCAACGGACGATACTTGAAAAAGTATTACGCTACCTGATGTTTCGAAGGAATGAATTCTTCGACCCTAAGGAACACGGGCAAAGTAATTACTTATGACTGGGTCCGAACCCAAAAATAATAAAATGTGCTAAAATAAATAAAATCATGATAATTAAGTTTTCCTTGTTTTCTTTTCCAAATCAAAATCTCTTCCCTGATCTTATCCTACTTCATTCCTGTTAAATTTGAAAATATATAAAAAATAAATATATAAAAAAATGTGTCTTTAATAAACATTTTCTTAATGTTCTTGTTCTTAGTACAGCCCCTGATCCTTTTCCTTGTCTTTTCGCAGGGAAATGTCGAACGGGCGGTTGGTCCTGAACTTTAAGAATGGCGTAAGCCTTGCACTCGATGAAAAGAGGGTGAAAGATGGAGCGATAATCGAGATTGACTCGGATTTCGCACCGGCGAGCCTACGATACGAGGAAAGTGATCGGGTCCCGGGTGACCGAGAAGAACTGCCGGGCGGAGACGGTGATGAAAGTGGGTGGCCCAAGCCACCTATCCGAGCAACAAGAAAAGAAAGACAAACACCGAAGAAGATAAGAAAATGAAGTACGTAGTCGCTACGGCGAAGGCGAGCTTGTCGGCGCCGCGCCCACGAGAGATTCAAGAAGTTCGAAGATCTACTCTCACGGCAACGCAACGAAGAAATAAGAATCGCCGTATTCGTAAGATGTTAACAAAACTAGGCGCGGACCGGCGTGACGAGACGATTGCTTAATGCCGGTACATACACTTCGAGGACACCGGTTCACCGGGAACCTAAAGAAAGGAGGCCGGCTCTAGGATAACGAAAGGACCAGGGGAAATCTCACAAAGACTAGAAGAAAGAAGGCTACCACGCCACCGGATAGAACCACCAGTGATGCATGACCTTATTGCAGAAGCAACCCCGGGGGATATCCCGACGGACATCATCCCCGAGGAGCCGAGGTATGCAGGAGAACGTGAAGGGATTGAACCGTATATCCCACAATATGTCACCAGGCCTCACCATCTGCAGATCATTCCGGAATACGAGCTGGAGAGAATGCAGAATGTTGAAAAGAAAACCTTTGAATACTTCGAGAGAATTAGAGGCAGAAGAATCAATATACTAGAAGGCCTCGAGCTACACACAGACGTATTCTCAGAGTATGAACAACAGCAAATCGTGGATTGTATCCGGGATTTGAAAAGAATGGGCCGAGCAGGCCGCCTAAGGGAAAATACCTACTCAGAACCCCGGAGATGGATGCCGGGGAAAGGAAGAATCACAATACAATGTGGATCTTGTTACAACTTTGCGGAAGACAGGAAGGAAACCCTCCGGGAATACTCCGTCATGGCCAAGTGGATCCGATGCCACTAGTCATCAAGAGAATGGTAAAGAGATTGATAACATGGAGGAGTACGCAGGCAGATTGCATACCCAATAGCTGCATTATCAACATCTACAAGCGGGGTGATCGCATACCCCCACACATAGATCACCACGACTTTGTCGGACCTTTCGCACGATCTCTTTCCCGAACGAGTGTAACATCATGTTCGGATCGACCTCCGGATAGCGAGGTCCGGGTGAGTTCCGAGGGCCGGTAAAGATACCTTTACGAGTAGGTTCCGTCATGATGTCGAAGGGAAACGGAAGCGGATATCGCTAAGCATTGCATACCGAGAGTACCGAGTGAAGCGGATCTCGGTTACTTTCGGAAGAATGGACGACGGGAAGACACCTTACCATTTCCGACGGACCGGAGCTAGAGAGCCTCCGGCCTTACGAGTTGTGAGTTACATGGAAAATATCACACCTCCAATGTACATCTATACGGCATCCTTGCCATGGATGGCTTGGAAGGTGATGTTATTGACCATGTACCCCATTATTCGGACATGGATTTTTGACGGATGCTTCTTTTGATGGATCGACGAAGATCATACATAGTCCGTTTTGAGTCTACATGGATTGTATGAAATATATTCCGGATCGAGTTGTATGATGTATCTTCGACATGATTGGAATGAAAATGACCATGTCACATTTTTTTGGCCTTCACCTCTTTTGTGCAAATTGACTGGGAAACGCCATTAAAGTTAAATGAACTTTGAACAAAGAACAGAAAAGAAACAAAAGAGAATAAAAGAAGACTTTTCTTAAAAAAAAAAAAAATCTAAAAATGTCAAATACCAAATCCACATGAACACCAAATAAACAACAAAAAAACGGGATAGTTAAAGGACAAACAAAACAAATTTAAAGTTCAAATTGAATTCCAGTTTAAACCCATCTTCTCAAACCCTCCAATCTTTCTTCAAATCAAGATCTATTCTAGATCTCCCTTGAAACCCTCTCTCGGGATGATTTCAGAATCACGAAGAATTTTCAATTTGATCTGGATGGCATGGGTTTGTTCCCTTCGCCAGGTAATCAGACTTTGATTGATTCCCATGGGATATGAAACACTTTCATATCTCATTTCGATCTCCCACTATATCCAAATCTCCACAGTAAGTTTCAATTCAAAATTTCCGAGACTGGTACCTAAATTCCAGTTCTCATTCCGAGGTCGATACCTAAATTTCGATTCTCATCCGAATTGATACCTAAATTTCAATTCAAAATTTCCGAGACTCGGTACCTAAATTCCAGTTCTCATTCCGAGATCGATACCTAAATTTCGATTCTCATCCGAATTGATACCTAAATTTCAATTCAAAAATTTCCGAGATCGGTACCTAAATTCCAGTTCTCATTCGAGATCGATACCTAAATTTCGATTCTCATTCGAATTGATACCTAAATTTCAATTCAAAAATTTCCGAGACTGGTACCTAAATTCCAGTTCTCATTCCGAGATCGATACCTAAATTTCGATTCTCATTCGAATTGATACCTAAATTTCAATTCAAAATTTTCGAGACTGGTACCTAAATTCCAGTTCTCAATCCGAGATCGATACCTAAATTTCGATTCTCATCCTAATTGATACCTAAATTTCAATTCAAAAATTTCCGAGACTGGTACCTAAATTCCAGTTCTTATTCCGAGATCGATACCTAAATTTCGATTCTCATCCGAATTGATACCTAAATTTCAATTCAAAAATTTCCGAGACTGGTACCTAAATTCCAGTTCTCATTCCGAGATCGATACCTAAATTTCGATTCTCATCCGAATTGATACCTAAATTTCAATTCAAAAATTTCCGAGACTGGTACCTAAATTCCAGTTCTCATTCCGAGATCGATACCTAAATTTCGATTCTCATCCGAATTGATACCTAAATTTCAATTCAAAATTTCCGAGGCTGGTACCCAAATTCCGGTCCTCTTCTTTCGAGACTGGTACCTAAATTCCAGCTCTCTTTTCGAGACTAGTACCTAAATTCTAGTTCTCATTTCGAGATCGATACCTAAATTTCGATTCTCTTTTGAATTGATACCTAAATTTCAATTCTAAACTTTCGAGACTGGTACCTAAATTCCAGCACTCATTTCGAGACTAGTACCTAAATTCTAGTTCTCATTTCGAGATCGATATCTAAATTTCGATTCTCTTTTAAATTGATACCTAAATTTCAATTCTAAACTTTCGAGACTGGTACCTAAATTCCAGCTCTCATTTCGAGACTAGTACCTAAATTCTAGTTCTTATTTCGAGGTCGATACCTAAATTTCGATTCTCTTTTGAATTGATACCTAAATTTCAATTCTAAACTTTCGAGACTAGTACCTAAATTCTAGTTCTCATTTCGAGATCGATACCTAAATTTCGATTCTCTTTTGAATTGATACCTAAATTTCAATTCTAAACTTTCGAGACTAGTACCTAAATTCTAGTTCCCTTTCGAGATCAGTACCTAAATTCTGATTCTCATCTTTTTCAATCGACACTTAAACTCCGATTCCCACTCCGAGGCTGGTACCTAAATTCCAGTTTTCTTTGCAATCCCGAGATTGGAACCTAGGTTTCAATTCTCGTTTCAAATCAAATTTCCTCGAATTAATTTTAAATCGAACTTCAATCTAAATTAAAAATCAAAATCTAAAATTACACATCCAAACTTAAATTGAAACAAACTGAAATCTAAATCAAAATTCCCCCAGATCATGTGATTTGGAATCTTCCCCTTTTTTCTTTTCCCCAGCGAGAGTTCAGGAATCTCCAGTTTCAGAGACATGCTTGACACTCCCCAACGGAAAATGTTCTACTTCGTCCTAAGTTTGTCACTTGGACATCTGTGTTGGTTTTGCTGATCGCTTCGGTCACCACCAATACGCGCGGTGTGCTCCGTCAGCTCACCACACCTATTGGGGGTCCATTTGTTGACCTCATTTTTTATGAGGTCTTCTCTTCTTCTTTTAGTACTTAGGATCTAGCCTTAGGCTTTTCCTTTGACTATCTTAGAGGACTAGAATTGGGATCCACCACTTAGAAATTCAAACCACTTCTTAACTCCCCGCAAACTCCACAAACTTGATCGTAGACCCCTAATCACCTAGAGGGTTGAAATCAAACGTGGAAGTTTAAAGGATGAGTTCCTATAGGACTCTTTGGCCTTAGGGCCGCCTACAGGTGGCTCAGTGCGGTGAAGGGTCCGACTTACACACACACACTACACTCATACACTACACTTTCACACACCTCCTAAAACCACACCCATACCTAACTCGACCTCCCGACTCGTGTAGGTGATTCACATGGATGGTCCTTAACCCCTAAGCCCTTGGCTAAGAGGGTTAGGAACAACATAGTGGATACCTCAAATGAGTCCCTTCATGGCTCATGTGGGCTTGATATGGCTTCATGGCTCAACCAAAATGATTTCATTCCACTCAAGTTTACTCAATCTTCAATTTTCCAAATTTTCAATTTTTGACCCCCGGGACACTACACCCGAAACCCTTGAAATCCTCCAAAATTTCCAAATTACCCAAAATTCCTCAAAATCAATCCTAAACATTTCCACATCACTCAAATTGATCATCCATACCCAAAAATACCAAAAATTCCAAAAATACCTTCCAATACCCTCCAAATATCCAAAATACCCCTCTTGACCCAAAAATCCAAAAATTCAGAAAATTCCCAGAAAATTCCAGAAAATCCCAAATATTCCCAATTTCATTTTGGTTCAACTACACCATGGGCCAATTTTGTCAATTTACCCTACTTTTGTCAAAACCCCCAATTTGACCCATTTTAACCCTAAGTGAACCCGATGTCGAAACCAAACCTATCCAATTGACCCAAATTCTGGTCCAATTCAATTCTAAACTTCAATTCAACATTCCCAATACCAATCTAGACCAAATCTAAGTCCAATTTGGTTGACATTTGGATCCAATTTCACTTTTGGCCTTAAAGCCCAATTTGGACCCATGACCCAAACCTAACCCAAACTCACCCAATTCAACTCCAATTAACCCCAAATCTTTTCTAAATCTTCCTTAGCATCCCCACAAGCAAAAAACTAACATAATTTGCCCAAAATTTAGACCCAAACCCCACTCAAATTCAACCCAAAGCTAAAAGGCCCAATTTTGACCAAAACCCAAACCTAACCCAAATGAGCCCAAACCCCAAAATCAAAGCCCAACCAAAGTCAAAACCTCTTTGAAACACCCCCATAAACATTTCTCAACATTAATTTTACATCAATTTCAACCCTAGCCCAACATTGGCCCAACTTGGCCCACTTGGACCTATATTGGCCCATTCACTAAAGGAGCCCAAATTTAACCCAATTCAAACCCAAATCACCCCCAATTTGCTTCAAGTCACTCATGACACATCCATGAACTAAACCCAACAATTATTTGGCCCAAGCCTTTACCAAAATTAAATCCCAAAATCCATTTTAAAATTCAAAAGCCCACTTTCCTAAAACCATCTTAAAAGCCCATCTAAGACCATTTTAAAAAAGCCCAAAATCTACCCTAAAGCCCACATGACATCTTCACTTGCCATCCACTTAATAAAAGCCATTCCCTAAGTCCTAAATTCATCATCAAATCATTCCAAATCAAGTTTCATACAAATTCCCATCAAATTACCAAAAAAGTCCTAAAATCCATTTTCATGAAATTGACCAAACTTTTTGCCAAGCCAAAGACAAGCCATGCAAGCTATGGACAAGCCACATGAAGCCATGGAAGGCTTGACATGTGATCAAGCCACTAATGGCAAAATGAGGAGCCTCTTTTAAGCCCCCTTAAAAAGGTTTTAACCCTTTTAATGCTTCACCTTAATCCATGTTTAATCAAAATATTCATGGATGGTGACTTCTCCACCCTTTCCTAGCTGATCCATCCGATCCTCCCTCAGCCCAAATCAACCATGGGGAGGTGAACCAAGCCCAAAAGGTGGGTTGACCCATTTGGACCCAAAATGAGCTCATCCCCCATTCCATTTCAATTCAACTCCTTTACACATGTCCATGGCCAATTGATCGCACAAACTTCCGGCCCCGACCTCCACGACCTTGAGGGTGACCTGACCCTGGCCGGCCAGCCACCACAGCCGCCGGAAACCACCAGGCCGAGAGCTCACATGTGAGCCAACTTTGGAATTCTCCCTTGCTGAGCTGCCCCATCCCCAGTGGCCATTATAGCTGTTCTTCTCTTGCCAAGAGCAGCTGATCCCAAGCCCTAACTCTCCCTGGGAGGCCCTCCACCCTCTCCTATTTAAACACCACCCCTCTCGGCCATGAGAGGTGCTGAAAACAAACCTTAAGGAAACTGCGCCAAAATTGTTCCGGACTCCTCCCCATACACGAGCACTTGATCCCCACTGAGATCCCCCTGCCATTTCTTCTGCTGCGATCTCAATTTCGGAGTTGAAATCCAAGCCCAAAACCAGGACACTTCTCCACGGTGAGCCAATCACCAAATTGATTGGTTCTACACCTTCACCGGACCGAGGGAAGGTGTCCGCCGACGAAGCCCCATCTCCAGGCCACCCAATTACTCCAGCCTCCAAGCTTTTTGATCGGCTGTGGTCGAAATCATACCTAGGAAATTCACCAGACCGGGGGACTTCATCTGGAGCTTGCTGGGATACAATCGAAGGTGAAACAACCCTCAGATCGAAGCCACACTTCTCTGAGCAAAGGTATGGCCTCACTCTTCTTCCCGAGCTTCTGAACATTCTCCATTTTTATTGAGTAAATTTCACCCCACATAAACCATATGGATGTGTTCGTCTTCTCGAGACGAATCCATAGAGCATAAGAACATGAAAATCCATTGAGTATCGAGTGAGATCTTAGGGATTTAGTGTGGACGGCTCTCGGGTGAGGACGCTCGGGGACGATGAACGGATGCCGTCCATTCAATACACGCGCGGAAGGACGGCTCAGATGGCGTCGGACCAGGAGACGGTACGAGAACCGCGGGGCCCGGGCTGCTGACTCAGATGGCGGCCTCGAATGGGAGCGCGACACGCGGCGTTTCGGAGCTGCCGAGGTTGACGCGACGCCGCGTGGATAAATAGAAAATTAGGGGTATTTTCTATTTATTTAATTCCCTAAACTTAGAAAATTCATAACTTTGTGTAGGAAAAATCTTAAAAATAAAATAAAAATACCCTCTTGCTCAGTGAACAGAGGAGAATAATGTGGAAAAGAAATTATTTAATTTCATCAAGTATTTTATTTTTAATAATTTATTTCCTCTCTGCACATTTTTAATTCTCCATGCATGTATACAATTCACCATGGCATGAGACCATAGGGCTTTTGAAGCCTCTGAATTTGGGAACAATCCCTGAATTTTCCAAAGTCGAGAGGCCATCCCTATGAAAAGTTATTGATTTTTCAAATTTATGTTACTTGTTTTGAGTATTTTAATTCCAATAAATAGCATGTTGTGAAATAAATTCTAGGAAAATTTGGTGATGTTCCTTATGACTCGAGAGGACCACTAGGAAAAATAGGTTTTGAGTTAGTTCATTTAAAACAACCCTAATTGGCTTAAACGCCCAAAATGGATCTCTAATTAATTAGAGGTAACCATACATCAAATTGACTTGAAATCAATTCTCCACTGACCTTTAGGATCAGAGGAACCCACCATAAAATTTGAAGTCGATTGGACTTGGTTAGCCCTACTTAAATGGGTTGATTAAGCCACTTAGTCATTTTAAACTTTAAGAATTCATAACTTTCAAAATATCTTTCAAAAACTCACCAAATTGGTTTTGGAGCCTCTCCGATGTTAGGGGAATTTAAGAAAATTAAAATTTCAATTTTCTAAAAAAGTTGATTTTTAATATTATTTTAATATTTTTTAATAATTAAAAAATAGTAAAAATCACAAAAATAATAAGATTCACCAAAATGTCACATTTTGAATTTTAATCACTTAGAAATAAACCCCATATTTTTCTTAGGTTTATTTAGTGAGATATTAAATTTTAAAGCTCTAGGGTAATTTTAAAATAAAAAAAATGTATTTTCTAGCATTTTCACTAAAATAATTATAATAAATCATAGAAAAATAAGAAAATTGTGAAATTTGATTCTCTGATTTCTTTGATATCAGAGAGATTTTTGAAAAATATAAAATTCATTTTTAAACTTTTATTTTATTTTTAAATTAATTAACACTCCAAAACTTAAAATAATTATAATAAAAATAATATAATTCAAAAAATCACCAAAATTGGTCCAAGTGATTCTCTGGTCATTAGGAATGTCCCCTAATTTTCTTAAAGAAAGAAACTTTCCCTTGGTCATGTTATTAAATTTTCCTCTAAATCTCTATTTTCTACCAAAAATAATTATATAAATAAATTAAATACAGAAAAATCACATTTTCTCCTCTCATGTCTTTATTGACATATGAGTGAGTCACATAAAAATTTCAAGTTCATTTGAGTTCAATTTAGTGAGTTATGAAATTATTAAGCTTAAAGGGTAAAATGGTAATTAAAAATCTTAACCCTTAATTAAAACTTTAGGTTTAATAAAATTAACAAATAAAATATTTGATCCTAATCTGATTTGGATGATTGAAATTTAAATAATTAAAGGGTAGAAACCCATTAAGCAATTTAAAATAATTAAACCTTAATTAAATAATTGATTAAATTTGGAAGAATAATAAAATTGGAATTATTAAAATAGGGATATTATTAGGAAGAGATTTATTCTTTAATTTAAAATTCCCTAAATTAATCATCTCATTAATATTCAATTCTTAATTAAAATGATAACTCAAATTCAAAACATTAAAAGACTTAGTCATTAAACTAAAATTAAATTATTAAACTCTTTTAAAATTTCAATTAAAATTAAATAAATAAAATAAAATTAAAATTAAATTAAATTAAATTAAAATTAAAAATTAAATTAAATTAAATAAACAAATTAAATTAAATTAAATTAAATTAAATAAATTAAATTAAATTAAATTAAATTAAAATTAAATTAAATTAAATGAGTTAAATTAAATTAAATTAAATAAATTAAATTAAATTAAATAAATTAAATTAAATTAAATTAAATTAAATTAAATAAAATAAAATAAATTAAATTAATTAAATTAAATTAAATTAAATTAAAATTAAATCAAATCAAATTAATTTAATGTAACATCAAATCAAACTAAATTGAATTAAATTGAATTAAATTACATTAAAACTCAATTAAATTAAATTAAATTAAATTAAATTAAGTTGAATTAAATATAACATCACCAAAGACATAAAGAATTCAAAATAAATCTAAAATAACTTGAACACTATTCCAAACTTAAACCCATTAATTGAAATTAAACTAAATCACAAATCATTTGAACACCAATTTACCCTCGAAAGCTTTAGTTGTCGTAATCGCTAAAACGTAATATTAAATGAAATGTTACTTCACTTATAGGACATTCAAACATCCTAGTTCACTGAGCAAGATGACAAAACTTGAGATTCTTGGACGATTAATTCATTTGTATAATTAAATTCATTTGGACTTAAAACAATCCTAGAAATATTGAAAAGATGTTTAAGATTTGCCTTAAGCACTTCCTCGATATGATAGGATGTTCATAAGAACAATTGAACTTAATTGTTCTTTGATGAAGAAAATCGTCTTCAAACCAAAACACAAGAAACCTAGACGTCATAGGAAATGACTAACTATAGGGTTAGGAATTTCGTAGAAAACCATAACCCTTACCTTAGCTTTACCTAGGAACTTGCTTAAATATTCTAATTGTGTTTTAAGTGCAGCTTGGGATGACGGGAAGACCCTCCAGGTACGCTTTTATTTTATTGCAATTTACTTTCTTGCAATTTACATTATTGCAATTTCATTAATCGCATCGCACTTACTTTTCTTGCATGATAAACAACTGTTGCATGAAAACCCACACCTTTAGGATAGTCCCTGAAACTGAAACAAAACTAAACTAAAAGTCATTGCAAGATAAAATTCACCGCCACAACATTTCAAAATATAAAACAACTCAAAATTTAATCACAAACAGAACACAAAACTACAATTACAACTAAATTAAAACGTCCTGTTGGATGATCGGGAATACCTCGGATGATGTAACCTACGTGTTGCTAACGGGATTTCCCATGGTCTAAATGAAAGTGTGGAACTCATTTAGTTGAGTTTAGCAAATTCATCTGGACTAAGTGAATCCGATAAAAATAATGATGCCGGAAGGATGGAACCGTGGGATCTTAACCGGTGTTGTTATAATCAACTTTAAGATTTGTTTTAATTAAAACACAAAAAATACTTGTAAATTAAGATTTTCTCTAAACCAAAACACTTCTCTCATCTCCTGATTTATGACTTCTAAGACTAAACCTCTGCAACAACAAGGAGCTCGGAGCATGGTGGGCAGCACGGCCATCGTCATCAACAAAACCTGAGTCTACTTCAGCAAAAATTTCCTAGAACTAAATAACAAAGCCATAGGATTTCGAGGTAGTTTGCCTAGTGCAACATAAATCCTCAACTCGTCGTTAGGCATTTGCATTGCAAATTAAGCCCTAACCGGTCTTAGGATTTCGTGGTAGTCGTCTGATACGACATAAACCCTCACATCTTCGAGGCTATTTGTGTGATTTTATCATACAAATATAAGCCCTAATTAATTAAAATTGTCAAGATCAAAACATTAAATAAATATTAGGATTTTCCTAAATCTAAGCCAAACAATAGGATAGTCGGGAAATTACCGAAGTTCACTTCGAATCCGTAATTTCTCCTACCTTTCTTCCTTTGAATTCTCAAAACAAAATGTTCCAAACTTGATCCATTCCCTATTGAAATTCCAAAATTCAATCCCTCGAAAACCTTAAACTTTGAAATTCTTGAGAGCGAGATTATTGATTATTATCGAGAGTTTTCTTAGGTGATTCCTGTCACTTAAGATGTAATTAACTATAGAGGCTTGCCCTTATAGGGAATTTTAAAGAACCCGGAGTAATATAAACCTTGTTTAATGCTTTCATATTAAGCGGGGAATTTGTCGGCTTATAAAATTGGTTCGCGGACCAAACGGATGTCACAAATCTTCTAGTTTATTTGATCGAGCCCCACCATCGAGCAGTGTGTCTATCCTTAGAGATAGATACACGGTTTGTGGTGCGGTGCTCGTTTATATAAACTATTTGGGATGTGAGATCGGTTTAATCTCATATCTTAAAACCTTCAAATTTAAAATTATTTTCAAAATCAAATACTACTTTTCAAATTATTATTTAAATTAAATTAAAAATTCGCCGCACAATTTCTGTTAGGCGACCCCTTTCCAAAATATCACACAACCTAAAAATAGTGCCGACACTTCCTTTCTCTAACTTTTTTTTCATTTGATAGGAGTCACGAACCTATTTGATGAGTAACATGTGGAAGATTTTACACTATCTTTATAACTGTTAGAGGTGCTTAATTAAAAAGGATTAGATGATGCCTGAGATTGGTGTCTAGGAGCCAATATATCAAGAATAATCTTATCCTTGGAATTATAATCTACAAAAAAAAATTAAAATGTGCCTAAATCATTAGTGTAGTGATTTTGTTACAATTTGGAAGTAAGGTAGTGAGATGCAATGAAATGAAGGAAGAATTGACCTCATTTATTATGTGTTTTCATTTTTGTGTTACAACTTTATATGGACTTGAAGAATATTTTTATATTCCTATGTTAATACCTGTTATTCTAGTTAGACTATAGTTTAGTCAGTTTCATTATGACATGTATAGTTTAGATTTACTTTATGCTACAAAATTTTCTGATTAATAATTGTGGAATTTTCTGATAGACATCTGTGGCAGATAAAATTTCTAAACTATTTTTCTTCCTGCTTATATTTTCTGTACTAAATGCTATACATGTTAAAAATTAAGTTTGGGGGTAGGAAGAAAAATAAATTTTAAAGTGAGTATACTTCTTTTAGTTTAATATTATTGCAAGCATGTTTTAGGCTAGATTTATTTTTCCCTACAGTCATTCTATCTTGATTAGGCATGCAAATGAATTTGATAGGATGTTGTAGTAGTTAATAGATTCAAATTTTACTTTTTCTTCCTACTACACTTTATGGAATTAATTGCAAAATATTTAAGAATTCAATTTTGGTGGGATGAAAAATATTTAAACTTAACTTTATTTATCCTCAATAGCCCGTATTTAATTTAATATCAATTTTAAAATGACTTGTTGTATATAGTGTTATCTTTAGGCTACTACAATTTTGTTTTTAGGAATGTTAAAAAAATAATTTAATTGAAATCCTATGTGAAGAAACTATTCTAAAGTTAATATATTTTGTAGGAAGCTTTCGGAAAATGATTTTGCTATTTATAGTAAAAAAGAGTTGAACATTTGAAGAGCTAAGATTCCTAGATTTATACTTAATGAGAATTGTGTCTTTATTGGAATCCTTTTTTCAAACTAATACTTACAATTTTAAAAAGTGAGGGAAAGTTTTGAGTTTTTGACTTTACAAAGAGGATAGTAAAATTCAAAATTATTAAAGGCCTATCAAAATATAGTAATCCACACATAAAAAAAGGATTGAAAATGATCTTGAAAGAAAAAAAAATGAAAAAAAAGCGAGAAAAAGAAAATAATAAGAAAAGTAAAATGAATATTCGTGAGGAGAAGCTTGATGAGAAGCCAAATCAAAAATTGGTTTCACTCGAATCTTTTTTTAAAAAAAAGTCTTAGAAACAATCTTAAGCTTATTCTTATTTCTAAAATGAATTGGTTAATTTTGTATAGATAAGGTGCTTATATTTTATTTTTATATTTTCTATTGATCTTTAGTTTGACAAGTTTCAACAACTTTTGAAATAAATAGAAAATCAGGATTCCAAAGTTGAATATGAGGTATTCTTACACTCTAGTCCTATGTTGATTTGCCAGTACTTTTCCTAAGTTATATTAAAATATTTATGAGATGAGATTATAGGAAAAATTACTGAAACCTATAACCACAAGTCAACATATTTGGTTTCTAAAAGTTATAGTGTTACTTGAGGACAAGTAACCGTTAAGTTTGGAGGATTTGATACGCCTAAAAATGACTACTTTTTCACTAGTTTTTCCTATATATTTTAAGCTTATTTTTATTGATATTACACTTTAAAAGAAGTTATTTTGTATATTTTTTTCTTCAGGTACAAGAAATTAAATTTTGGTGAAAAAGAAGTAAAAATGGTGCAATTTGGAGCAAGAACGAGCAACTAAGATGAATTTTAACCTAACACATTTCGATATGTCTTTCTATGCCCAATCTCATTTACATTTCTCACATGTTTTGAATGAAATTATGATTTAAAGAAGGTTTTTATCTTGCTTATCTTTTAGATATATCTGTTAGAAGAAAAATAAAAATGAAACGGGCAAAATAGAGATGAAACGAAGCTAAACGGAGCGAAATAGTGGAGCTGCGCAGAGTGGCACTGTACATTGCCCAAAGTTGTGCCAAAAGGTGCTCGGATCCAAAAATTGCACCAAACGGTGCTAGAAACGGTTATGAACACTTAAGGACGCAACTTTTCACAAAATTTTCACACTTTTTAACAATCTTTGGCCCTAAGAATGAAAAATGTGAGGGGAAAAATGTGGAGAATGTTTAGAGATCTTAGAATAAAAGTAGAAATGTAGTTTTCTATCTTTCTGTAGATATTGGAGAGGGAATTTTGGGATAAGTTGTAAGGAAATATACTAGCATTGCATGGATCAGTGGGAGACTTTGTGAGAGAGATCTTCATCTTTCTTTTAAGGGAAAAAAACTAAGTATTGTGTTCTTCAATATCTGATGATTTTGTAAACACTTATCTACTGGATTTGATTTGATGTAATGAATTTTTCCATTGTGTTTTCTTCATGATTTGTGATGTGTTTTTCTTACTTTTTTTTATGAAATAGTGGGATGAGAAGATTATGCCATTGTTTTTCTTTTACTTTTCTTTTGTAATGAGTATGATTCATGTTTAGGATTTTGGGATATATGTTAGAATATGTTTTGATGATAAATGTGATGATTTTTACATAAAAATCATTTAAATTGCAATTTAAGCTTGTTGTAATGTTAAAATTTATTGGAATACATATGAGCCCGTAGGGCTATGCTTTCTATAACAAAGTAAGAATCACATTGTACTTGTGGATGAAGGAAAAGTAGCCTATAAGGTAGTGCAAATAAATAAGGAAATTTTCTTAGTTGGGCGTAGAATTGGAGGTTTTAGTTTGACAGGCTAAACTCTCCAATTTGGTTCAGATGTTTAGAAACTAAAGCGAGATAGTTAGCCATCAGGTGAGGGGAAGTGGGAACTCAAGGGTGACAGCTTGTATTTCTCAGCCTAACCACAGATTTAGATTTGAAACATCTGAATTAACTAATTTTCTTTATCGCTTGTGCAGAGGATTAAAGAATTGCATTACTCCTATTTGGCACATACAATAATTAATGTAGTTGAATGCACTCTTAGGGAAATATTTGTTAATAGGTGTAAATTAGTTGTTTCAACGGTGACAGACTAGATTCCTATCGCTTTGACTTAAGTCTTTGTAACTTTACACCAAGATTCGATCATATCTGTGGCATACATTGTGGATGCTAGGGTGACAGGCTAGTTAGTTTTGGCAGGCTAATCAGGATATTAAAGAATTGACTTTAAGTTAACTAATGATCTTTTTGGGTTTGAAAGAGGGTAAAGAAGAGATTTTCTCCTATTTTCATTGAATATATTGAATTTTATGTATCCTATTCCTAAACATTATCTAATTCACTACACAAGAATAGTAGTTTTTAACATCTCAAAATTCTCCAAATCAATTTATCTAGAAAAGGTTATCTTTATAATTAATATTTTCATTGAGGAGTAGTTATTAGTTATTTTAAACATAAGACTTACCTTTAGGAGTACTTATTTGAAAAACCACTTAAATTGACATTCCAAACTAAGGACAGATAGTAGTAGACTAGAATTAGCCTAAGGGATTTCTTACGTTGCTTCTCTGTGAGATCGATACTGGGTTTATAAAGAAATTCATATGTTACTTAAAGTGATATGTCCACTTGTGTAGAACCCATAGTGTGTGAACTATTATCTATATTTTATAAAAATTTAATTTTGCATAATAACCATTAAATATATATTTGGTCAAGTTTTTGACCATATTTTGGAAGCTAAATTACTATATAAATGTGGGTCAGTTCAAGATTTTGGCATTGTCCCAAAAGATTTAAATTGATGTCAAACACGCAGAAAACAATACACACTAGGGACAATTCAAGTTTTTGGCGCTGTTGCCGGGGAAGCTTCGGTAAGAACTTTAAGTGAATTTTAATTAAAGCTGCAAGACTTAGATTTGGAAGTTATATTATTATTATAAAGTGTTGTTTAATTTTTGTGTGTTTATTTTCAAGAAAAATCCAAAATACCAAAAATATTTTTGATATCCATCCTATTAGTTAAGTTTGTAGATTTGTATGCGTAATTCGAGAGCTAGAGACCTTAAACCATACGACTCGGATTTAGAGATAAATTTTAGAAGGATGATGAATAAGAAAAAAACTCAATGAGTTTAATGTAGAAATGGTGTATCAACAATATAATAAAGATTAATATTAAGATTATAATTTTATTAGCTTCGAAAGAGTAAACCCCAAGAGAGTAAAAAATTTTCATGAAGATATGATTATAATTTTAACTTCTCATGTTGCTGATATTTCGAGGAAGTTAGATCAAAATGTAGAATGTTATCCACAAGAGCCCAAATATATTAAGAAAAATTATTTAGACAATTGATCGAGACTAACTCTTTTAAAACTGACCATGGGATATACAATCCTTATTCCGATCATTATAACCCAGGTTAGGAAAATTATTTGAACTTTAACTAGAACACTAATTATGGAGGAGAAAACTATTTTTGGGAAGATAATCAATTTAATCAGACATGTAATTGGAATAGTCAGTGTGATTTTAACAATGAACTATCTTTTCCTCAAAATTTTAACTTCAACCCGCAGAATGAGGAGAAGGAGATGTCAATGAAAGAGGTTGTTAAGAATATAGAAAATCACGTGGAGCAGATTATCAATGTAATTAACAATTACCTCAAGAGATTTTACCTAGTGACCCTGAGATAAACCCTAAGGAAATGATGATGAGCAATATAAAGTTATCAAACTAATATCTAGAACAGAATTTGAGGATTTGCTTTAAAACAAACTTTGAGTTGAGAGATGAGGATAAGGAGATTGAAAGATCAATGAAAAAATTCTAAGGAATTAGAAAAAACTATTTCCTTAACTAAGATAAATATAGAAAGACCACATCCACCAAGGGGAAGAATTAAAAGATAACTTGAAACAGAAGAGTAATATAGAAGAATTTCATCCATAATTTGAATTATATAGAGTGAATCTGATCTAAAATTTGGGAGATCATGAATTATCTTATAGAGATCCATTTCTTATAAATTTCAAGGATGATATAATATACAAATTGAGAAAATTATTAGAAGAATATTGGATCTAGTAGGAAATATGAGGAACAATGATATGAACCAATCTTAAGAGAAAAAGCTGAAAAAAATATTAAAATTTGAGAATTTTATAGGAATCCCTGGATCTGAAAAAGATCGGGCGATTGATCAATGATTACTTAAATGGAATTTTAATCTAGGAGGAATCATTTGTCGGGCCGGTGAAGTTAAACTAAGCGCTTTATGGGTGGCAATCATAGTTATTAGTGTGTTTTGATTTAATATGCTCAAGAGTCATTAATATTAGTGTTGTATTATGTTTGTTTTAGTTTGGATTGATTAGTTAGATTGATAATTGATGGATGTTTGGTTTGTTAGTGATTTGATTTGATTTTTTTGTGTCATGAGAGAGACGATTCCTTAACATCTTATTATGACTAGACTTGTATATTTTCTTGTATTAGTTGGATTAACGAGTCCACTATGACTCGAGTTCAATCAGGCTTAAATTTTACAAGAGGCCTCATGAATTTAAACATTAACAGTTCCATCTCAATTTTGTTACTTCCTTCCTCTAACTTTGTTTTCACTTGATAGGAGTTGTTAACCTATTTGATGAGTAACATGTGGATGAATTTACACTATCTTTATAACTGTTAGAGGTGCTTAATTAAAAAGAATTAGATGATGCCCGAGAATGGTGTCTAGGAGCCAATATATCAGGGATAATCTTATCTTTGGGATTATAATCTATAATATAATTTAAAATGTACCTAATTTATTAGTGTAGTGATTCCGTTAGAATTTGGACATAAGGTAGTGAGATGCGATGAAATGTAGGAAGATTTGACCTCATTTATCATGTGTGTTTATTTTTATTTCACAACTTTATATGGACTTGAAGAACATTTTTATATTCCTATGTTGATGCCTTTTATGCTAGTTAGAATTTTGTTTATTCAATTTCATTATGGCATGTTTAGTTTAGATTTACTTTCTGCTACAAAATTTCCTGATTACTAATTGTAGATTTTTCTGATAGATAGGTGTGGCAGATTGAATTTCTAAAATATTTTTCTTCCTGCTTATATCTTCTGTACTAAATGCTATACATGTTAAAAATTAAGTTTGGGGTAGGAAGAAAAAAAAATTTTAAAGTGAGTATACTTTTTTTTAGTTTAATATTATTGCAAGTAGGTTTTAGGCTAGATTTACTTTTCCCTACAGTCATTCTATCCTGTTTATGCATGCATATGAATTTGATAGGATGTTTTAGTACTTAACTTTTACTTTTTTTCATACTACACTTTATGGAATTAATTGCAAAATATTTAAGAATTCAAGTTTGGGGGGAAGAAAAATTTTTTAAACATAACTTTAGTTGTCCTCAATAGCCCGTATTTAATTTAATATCACTTTTAAAATGACTTGTGGTGTATTGATCACTGAAAATTTTATTAAGAAATTCATACCTATTTTTGATGAAATTGCACTTTAAAGAAAGATATTTTCTTTATTTTGTTGCAGGAATGTAGAATTTAGGTGATAAAAGCAAAAATCATAAAAAGGAGCGGATTTGGAGCAAAAAGGAAGAAAATAATACAATTTGTGTTGAGTCGCCGACGGCGAGATCGAGCCCGCTACGGCGAGGATACGAGGAAGAAAATTCTGAAGGATTTATAACTGTCTCGCTGACAGCGAGCCCGAGCCCGCCTACAGCGAGATAGCGCGGTTTGAAGATCTTCTAGAAGCCTCGCCGACAGCGAGGTAGTTCGTCGCCGACGGCGAGCTAGTTCAAATGGCGCGGATACATTGAACCTGGACACTTTTGAAGGGATGCTTACACACCTCTTGGTCCTTTGCTCACCTCTATATATAGAAGCAGAAATTCAGCTTCTAAGTGTGTGTTAATTGGTGTTATTGGGTGTTAAGTTTTATAAGTGTGTTATTTTGTGTTGTTTGTGTCAATTTGAGTCTTTAGTGAGTCTTTAGTGAGTTAGTGAGTTTTTAGTGAGTCTTCGTTGTCTTGGAAGGAAGAGTCGAAGAAGGCTACGAGGAGTACGCTAGGGATAAATCGAGATAAGTATTTGTATTTATTGTTTTTAACTTTAAATGAAATCCATGCTTAGTTTAGTTCCCATGCATTCTGAGTAGTTTATTAGTCTTTCTCCCTGTTATGAAATTAAGTGACTTGATGAACTAAAAATAGAAGTACTTTTATATATATTAATAAATTGTGATAATTTTTACTCTAAACTTAATTTACTTTCAAACTGTCCATTTGATTTGTTAAATTATGTTGAATATCAACTATAGTAAAAATTACATCGGATATTCAAGGAATTCAAAAGCCTTGGAAGGAAGGGCAAATAAATAGGGAAATAATATCACTGGGCGTAGAATTGAGCATTTTAGTGTGACAGACTAACATATTCAATTCGGTCCTATTGTTTGAGAGCCGAAGTGTAGATGTTAGCCCTCGGGCGAGGGGAACGTGGGAGCTACGAAGTGGCGGTCGGTATCCTCCCGACCTAGCCGTGATTCGGTAATCAAACATAGGATTAGTCGATATTCTTTACACACTGGACCAAAGGGTAAAGAATAGGAATGCTCTTATTTGTCACAATACCTAAAAATTATCTATTTAAATTCATCGATCACTTAAATTTCTAAACGAGGGGAAAGATACTTTTTACGAATAGTTAAGACTTATTTAGCAATTAGTTTAATTTCCTGCACTTTCAATACGTATTAATTTTCTACTTAGTTAAGTTACCTAATTAAAATACTTAGTTTACTTTATTGCGCTTAAATTTAGAATTCCAAATTTTCGTATACTATTTTAAAATTATTATTATTATTTTAAAATTAGTCGTTATTTAATTTTCTCTTTCCTCGTGGGATCGATAACCGAGGACTCCACTAGAGCCCCGTATTACTTGATACGATACGTATACTTGCGTAGCATCCACAACATAAACAATTACAATTCTATACATATAATATAGCGGGGTCAAGTTTTTGGCGTCGTTGCAATTAAATTAAAAATATCATAATATAAAATTGTGCGCCAAGTTTTTGGCGCCGTTGCCGGGGAACGTAAGAAAATTTTACTAGAGTAACGGACTATTTTAAAATAATCATAATAAATAAATTAATGTCTATTCTAAATTTGTATGTGCAAATTTGGAAATGAAAATTTAATACCTTACGATTCTGAATTAGAGCGTACAATTAAAAGAATTAGAAAACAAAAGAAACAAATTATAAATTTAACGAAATTGCGAATATTCCCGAAATTCAAAATATGAACCAACAAAGACCATTAAGAGATTATGACAACCACCGCATCGAGATGAAATTCATTTAACTATTCAAAACCCTGATGTAGCTGCTAATTCATTTGAACTTAAACCTGCAATTATCCAAATGGTACAAAACAATCAATTTAGTGGTTCACCTACTGAAGATCCTAATTTACATCTTGCTAGTTTTCTAGGAATTTGTGCTACTTTTAAATATCAAGGAGTATCTGACGATGCT